>CAKJVC010000054.1:0-12402 GCA_918026815.1 Chalara sp. BL73 | reverse complement strand
TCGTTCTCCTCGATACAGTGTAGGTATACAGCTCACTATTTTGAAAGTGTCGTATATTGACGATTTGTAGTTTGAAGCCGCAACTGTGATGTTATTATTAAAGGTAAATATGAAATGCGAGAAGTGGTGAGGGGGGAAATATGTGGTTGAAACCGTGGTTGTAGGGGTGTCATGCTGTTCTTGGTGATGAAACGTGGATGCGACGAAGGGGCAGATCAATGCGGAGGTCAACAGCGGAACGAAGACTATGATACCGATGATTATGAGATGAAAGAGCGAGAAAATATTGGCCGTAAACTTGCAATGCGACTGAACGAGGGAAGGAACAGTCATTGGATTCATCCACAAGAGAACAAACGTATCCAAAGATTCATCACTATCCCACGCAGTGAAGATGTAGGATGCAGTTGGAAAATACTCCATATTATGCCCTCCCACTCCGTGCACCAGAGCAAAAACAGGCGCTATCTAATTACTATATACGCTTGCACTCGCGATAAGGTATCGTGCATACTTAAAAGGTTAGGAAATCAATGACCAAAAACATCAGCTAACACCGGTCTCTAATGCAAATGTCCCTTTCTCCATTCTCCTGTTGAGACGGATGAATGGAGGATCTATTCTCATTCCTGATATGATATCGCAATATAAATCCTTCAGCCATATCATACGTCCTGCCGTTGATCTCTCCAGTGGTGTACCCTCCAGTGGCGTAGAATTTCAATTGTCTAGAAGTTGCTTGACACATTCGCATTCTTGCCGTTCGGGTTGTGGTACTGATCTAGCGTAGCGGTAAACGGGCTCGGCATGCTTCCTGCATCACTCGTCTTCTCCAATCCGTGCGAGCTTCCTCCGCGATATGGTCCCATCAAGTCATCTCCCTCTTCCTCGCTCTTCTTGCGTCCCCAGATTCTCCATGCTACAAAGAATAGAGCTCCAAGCACGATAGCACCGACAATTCCGACCACAACGCCGATGACTGTTTTTTTTGGTGGATGAGGACATGCCAGAACTTGTCGACTCTGAGCCTTTGCCTGAACCACTGCTGCTGGCGCTCGCTGCTGGCACATCTGTGGTGGTGGTATAGGATGTTTCTTGTGGAACTCCATCGATGGTTGTGGTGACTTTAACCACGAATGTACTCTGGCTCATTGAGGTGTCCGATGAGCTATCTGAGCTCTCTGTCGATGACGGAGCCGGGGTACTCGTACTGCTTCCACCTGAAGTTGAAGTTCCACTTGTGTTTGACTGTGGTCTCTCGGAACTAGTAGGGGTTGTGGAAGACCGTGATGAAGTGGGTGATGGTGTAGAGGTAGGTGGTGTGGTCGTAGGCTCGTCCGAAGTGTTAGATTCTGTGCTCGATGTAGGTGTGCTTGATGTGCTGGTCACAGTTGTGGGCCTCTCCGAAGTGATAGCATCAGCAATGTCGTCTAGGATTCCACCGTTACTGCTATCCTGTCGGCGAGCAACTCCATCTTGTCGTAGCAGATCAAACAAGCTCGCGTGTGTGATGGCGAAGAGGAGGGCAAAGATGGAGATTAAGCGTAGATTAAGCCGCGAATACATGGCGAAAGTATGTGATGGTGGATGAAGGAAGAAAGAGAAAGGTTGTGGTTGTGGTGGGTGTGTGTGTTGGTTGCCCCTTAGATCTCGTATTCCAATTTTTAGGGATTATGCATCAGCGGGAGTGACCGGGTACAAAGGAGTCACGTATATGAAGGCCGCGGATTAAGTTGTGAGCGAATGGAAAGTGGAAAGAGAAAAGATTGACAAGTGTCTCACACGACGGTGAGTGGAGTGTAACGAGTGAATGGAATGTAAGAAAGGAAGCGGATGTGGTGAAAGGGTCGATTAAAAAGTGGTGAGTATGGGTTTGTGACAAAGAACTGTGGACGCATCAGCAACATAGGTAGGGGGCAGGCGTCGATTATTTTCAAGGCGTGTGTTTATAAAATGGTACGGTCAATGTTATGGGCAGTCGAATGGAAGGGAAGCCAAGCCTTTGACAAAGGGCCAATAAGACCAATTGGTTGGGGTCGAGATAGCTTAGGGCAACAGGTGGGTATTTATTCTCCTCTTTCGAGTCACACCCCTTCGTCCCCTAAATATCAGCCAATAGTGTTGTCGCCCGCACGGCCTCGTATCTATTTTCAAAACATGAGAGAAAAACAACATTCGAGTGTTACCCACAGCACCGAGTCAAAAAAGAATGATCATCCAGCTTCTTCTCCTTCCCCATCTTCGGTTAAGGGCACAGAAAAGACCCTGATACACCAATTGCCAGCGAATGACGTTGGAAAAGCATGTAAGGCATCCAGGGATGAACTTGCTTTCTGTCCCAACCCGGATGTTTATACTGATCAAGGGTCCTCGACTGAAGATCTGTACCAAGCGAACGTCATGCGATCTTAGGGATCGGTTTGATGGCTACGATACCTTTCCCTTCGGAGTCGTGCACGTCTAAAGGGTTCCGAGCTCGTGCAATAGTGATGTCGTTGGGTAAATCACGAAACTTAGCACATGTATTCGCGCTTCATGCTTCCTGTGGCGTGGTCGAGCATGTTGAACAGTTTTGGCTTAACCCAATCGAGTATCCTTCAAATACCAATCGCGCCACACGTGGCTTACGTTTTTGGACACAGTTGTCAGTCTAAATGATGGCTACCCGCAGACTGAAGCAATTTATTCCTGTTTGGACTGGAGATGATCAATGTTGTTGATCTCTCCCGTAAGTGGCAGAAACATGTGATCAGTATAAAGGACACGGCTATCTCGGGTGGCTTTGGCAGTGCATGTTTCACGGTGCCACTATGGGCATCGTTTCCTTTGGAATGCGGAGTGCAGAGAGCATGACTTTCCCGTCCACGAGTTAAGACTCATACGAACGCCAGTGCCTGTGCTAGACTGATTTCTGCTTGCGGAGAATGCTCAGACCTTTCAACTTAGCCTCAGCTTTTTTCTTACAATGCCGTCTCTTTTCCATTTGTATAAGCAATGCCAAGTCCAACCTCTCATTACGTTGTCTAAAGTATGGACAATATATGTTCCGCTAAATGAATATCTTTAAAGTTTGGAAATATCACACAATGCGTACCAACAACTTGTAACTCTATTATTCTTTGATGATGTCGGGCACGTGCTATGCCTCGACAGGGGTTGCACCTGGTTGATGGTTGGCAATCACCATCGTCGAAGAAAGTTAGAATTTCCCTGCATATATGCTATTCTATGGTGATAAAGAGTTTGGAGAATAGTTCAAATGCATAACAACCAATATAAAAGGCTCTGGTCCTGGACTGAACCATTCACGTGGAACGATGGGAGATATCGCCTTGGCGTATTTCTGTCTTGGCAGGCCAGAATGCTCAAAGCTTTCATTTCAATGGATAGCCATTCACACAACATAGCTTATTTCATCGCGCCATCTCATCTTCTGGAAATTGCTCTTGGTGCGCCTGGTTAGATAGAGCAAGACCTCCCGACACCTAAAGAACTTGTGAAAGTTGCCATGGCCCTGTCCCCTATCTCCCACATTTACGCACATCTATAGTCTAGATTATCACATACAAGATCTGCCAGCTGGCCTGGATTCGAACAGGATGGGAATCCAATCTTTCGGCCAATACTATATGAGCCACGATGGTGCTTGATACAGGCGTTTCCGTTGTGATCAGTATATGCACTACAGGACCTCATGTCTAGTCATGTCATAATATTAGTTCGTGATCAATTAATCCGACCATTATATCAGGGGTATATACCCACGATTATAGTTGATTTTACGCTGCCGTTTGTTTCGTTAACCGCAAGGGCGGCGATTGCAAATATCGGTGTAATAGTTTGGGGTGTTCCAAAATTTGTGAAATTGCCAAACGTAATCATTTATTTTAACTAGCATAGTTTTAGCTATTTACCTTTTCTTGCATAGTATGATAGATGAGCTTTATTTTATTTTTCTAGCTAAACGAATATACTTCAAATATTAATCTGTTGTGTTGTGCATGTGAATTCAATAAGGTGTAGATATAGTGCTTGTTAAACCGTAAATCCATGGTGGTTGAATTGGCTCCAAATACCAACCCAAACTTAATTTGTACAGAAGTGCACAAGAGCAATGTGGTCCTCAACAATTCTTTTATAAGCTCTACATCATTGCATGGCCAATACAGTTGTTGTGTCTTCTGCAATTTATAGTACTTTATTCTTTCTCCTAAAGCAATGCAGGACTTTCTCTGCTAGATAATGAGCTTATTGAGCATCGAAATCAAATGACATAGCCGAGAAGAATAGCCAAGAGAGCAGTCTATGTCGCGGCCCAAGTCCCTTGATAGTCCGAAAGGAAGTCGACTCTTCTCTCATAGTACCCATCCCTACCTCACGTTAAAGCAGATGAAGCTTCTGCCTTCATGTTTTCTTGCTAAGGTGACAGCTCTATTTCCCAAACCCACATCATAAGCCTCAAAAGTTGCCGAAGGAGGACTCAAAGTATGCATTATATCTTTCGGGAATGGCCTCTTCGCAGTGCCGGGGGAAGCAGAATTCTTCCTTGCAAATGCCCAATTCAAATTTATACCATGATGCAGGACATCGAGCACGCACGAGGCCAAGAAGAGGACGGGGTTTGAAGCAAGGCGAGACGATGGTGATAGAAGCCGATTTATCTGATGGCCGAGAGCAGAAGAGACCGGAATTGCGAGTGGTTTGAGCATTCTCTCTCTCTGTAAGGCTTGGGGTGAAGGGCTGTTTCCCCTTGCTTTCGGGCCAGAGGGTAGTCCGCCTACCCCGCATCCCCGCTTACAATCCAAGCCAGAGGCACCACATCTAGTACAAGGTAACGTGAAAGCTTCAGGCATATCTCAGCGAACTTCTTGTGATGTGTAACCACATACTTTGTGTAGTGTAACAAGACCAAAGGCCACCATTTTCTATCATCGACTCAGAGCGTTGACGCGATGGGTATGCGATGCATTCTCAAATACCCCACTTTGCATTTCAATGTCACCTTGCTGCAACGTCCCTTCCATCTGGCAAACTATAATTTTAGTATTTTGGCAATACTCGTATGACACTGTCTGAAGAAAGAGCGCTCGTCCCGGTGCAACCTTGTCCGCTTGGCTGTGGCTTCCTCAAGATGGTTTATAGAGCGGTCACGTATCGTTCACCACTTTCCAATGTGCGTCTCTTGAGACATATTGGTTTTAGACACGATGAAGGCACGCTCGGGCTGGATGGCTATGCTTAGAATCGTATGTTATCTAGCGGCATGCAGAGTTGCATCAGGAAAAGAAGATGGCTCAATCGCGTCGAACCCAGGAGATACTACGGTCATTCCAGGATGGCATATGCAATCTAGTGCCCTTGTCACCACCGACATGATCGAGCTTTCGAAGCCAGACGCAGATGTAAGTTCCTGGTACCGAGTTGACAGCCATGGTACGGTCATGGTAAGTTTCCTTCTTGGGCTTGTTGGGTGGTTCCTGGTAAAACTAACTGGACTGTTAGGCAGGTCTGCTCGAGAATGGAGTTTACAATGATACCGCACTGTTCTTTTCTGACAATCTAGAAACTATGGTTAAAGACGATTTCTCGGTCCCCTGGCTCTACCGTGAAGAAATTTTCCTGTCACCGCGTCCAGCCCAGCATTTGTTTCTCGAAACCAATGGTATCTCATCTAAAGCAGACGTCTATGTCAACGGCCATCTCTTAGTCTCAGAGAAGATCCTCAAAGGCGCTTATGGAGGTCGGAAGCTCGATATCACCTCTCTTGTGAATGATGGCAAGAATGCGATTTTAATAAAGGCGTATCCTACTAACTACCTGAGGGATTTCGCCCTTGGGTTCGTGGATTGGAATCCCTATCCCCCGGATAATGGGACTGGTGTTTGGAGGGAGGTCACAATCACGAGAACCGGGGCGGTGTCTCTTTCGAAGCCGAGGGTTGTGACAGACTATAAGTGAGTGAGATTTCTCATGGTAAAACTTCCCGTTGGGAGATCTTTTCTACCTATTTAGGAAATTTTGAGTTCACTCCAAAAATTTATTAGAGCGAAGGCGCTAGCTCTGAGGCCTTAGTCAAGCATTCGAGAATGCTGCAGTACTGAGAATGTTCCTTTACGTGAAGCACTAATGATGCTTCATTCGTCAATCACGAAAGACATGAAACTGACTTGTGAATTTCCATGTGCAGGGGAGAACCTCATTCTGGGCCAGTGAAAATTACGATTAACATCGTGGTAAGCAATAACAAGCTGGCAAGTATTTCGGGCCGCGTTGAAGGAACGATTAAGAAGCCAAACGGCAGCGTCATACCAGTTTCAAGAGGATATAACTTAAGCCCCCGAGAGTCAAAAACTATCAGCCTGGTAGTAACCATTAAAGATCCTGACATTTGGTGGCCGAAACAATGGGGATCACAACCACTCTATACCCTAAACCTGTCCACCTATGCTGGGTTTTCTGGAGCTCTCTCAGACCGTGCCGAACCACGAACCTTTGGTATTCGCCACGTAGTATCCTATTTGAACGCGAATAATGACACCTCTTTTTCCATCAATGGACACACTTTTCACGTTCGTGGTGCTGGCTATTCCGCCGATATGTTTCTCCGCTTCTCTACTTCAAAGTTAGAAAAGCAGTTTTCTCTCATGCACGACATAGGACTTAACACCGTCCGTCTTGAAGGGAAGCAAGAACATCCAAGCCTCTACAACCTGGCTGATCGTATGGGTATCATGGTCATGGCTGGTTGGGAATGTTGCGACAAGTGGGAGGGCTGGACTTACAACAACGATGCTGCTGGTGAGAAGTGGACCGAGGATGATTACGTAACAGCGAGGATGCAAATGAGACATGAAGGAGCTTTGATGCAGGGCCACCCAAGTATGTTGGCGTTTCTAGTAGGCAGCGATTACTGGCCAGATGAGCGGGCCACGAAAGAGTATCTAAAGGAATTGAGGGACGTAGATTGGGATGTTCCGATCATAGCATCAGCAGCCATGAGAGGATGGCCGCAGGAGTTGGGTCCGAGTGGTATGAAAATGAATGGACCATATGATTGGGTACCTCCCAACTATTGGTATGGTGATCAATTAGGAGCAGCCTTCGGTTTTGGATCCGAGTTAGGTGCCGGCGTCGGCACCCCAGAACTTTTCTTCCCTTACAAAATTCCTCACTTCCTCGGAGATTAACGACCTATGGACCGCGCCAAATAAAGGCCATTATCATATGTCAACGTCTGTCTCCCAATTTTATGACCGCTCAATATACAATAAAGCCCTTTACACTCGCTATGGGAGTCCGGGTTCGTTAAAAGATTATCTGCTGAAGGCGCAAATCTCAGATTACGAGGCAACACGCTCGCAATATGAGGCTTACTCAATACGACAAAGTGCAGAACGGCCTGCAAGTGGGCTAATCTATTGGATGCTGAATAATGCATGGCCGAGCTTGCACTGGAATCTTTTTGACTATTACTTGAAAGGAGCGGGTAGCTACTATGGCGCTAAAACAGGATCAAGAAGTGAACATGTCGCGTTCGAATATGGCAGCAAGAATGGCGATATATGGATCATCAACCATACACTTGAGAAACATGCTACCAGAGTGGTGGACATAGATTTGATCAGTTTAGATGGAAAATCGTTGGCGAGTCAAACAGTGACAACTAGCACGGAACCGATTAGGTCGAAGTATGTCGCGAGTTTGCGAGAGGCGACAACGATTGGAGAGCCAGCTTTCCTGAGGCTTGTGTTAAAGGATGAGAAGGGAGACATGCTGAGTAGAAATGTATATTGGCTAGCACCAACGCTCGACAAGCTAGATTGGGACGATAGCACTTGGTACTATACGCCAGTTGCTTCATACGCCAACTACACAGCACTCTTTTCTCTTCCACCTACAAACTTAAGCGTCGTCGCAAGCGACGTTCTCGTCTCGTCGCCCGGGAAGTTTAA
Source organism: Chalara sp. BL73 (assembly GCA_918026815.1). Classification (NCBI taxonomy): domain Eukaryota; kingdom Fungi; phylum Ascomycota; class Leotiomycetes; order Helotiales; genus Chalara; species Chalara sp. BL73. The sequence goes on along the minus strand of CAKJVC010000054.1, from coordinate 4,450 downwards.
GACATCTGTAGAGTTGAAGAATAAAGCAGACGTCCCCGCATTCTTCACACGTCTAGAGCTCACGAATCGAAAAGGGGAGGATATTTTGCCAGCATATTGGGATGATAACTATGTCACGCTTTGGCCAGGGGAGAGCTTGGGTCTGCAATTAAGCTGGATCGGGGATAAGTCGGATGGTGCGCTTTTAAGAATCAGCGGGGTTAATGTTGCAGATGTGGGGAACCTGGAGTTGGGTTTTGCTGATGTTTCTTGATGGAATTATCAGGTGTAAGAACTGCGCTTCACTGACAAAAACCAATTGTTCATGCCAGTCACTTGTCACATCCTTGCCAATCAGAAGCTATATTGAAGCCTTATCTATGGCGGTGGCCGGAAACTCCAGTTTGACAGGTTATCCGTGCCTATGATTATGTAACTTAATAGGAAACTTAATTGTGCAAGTGTTGGCAAACACGTACGTTTTTCGCAAATCAATAGGTACTAACAGTAAGGTTGAGTATATCTTTCAACACACCGTGCCTATAATTCATTTGCCTATCCCCTACATTCCACCAAGAGACGTCTAAGCAATGCTCAAGATTTGACATCGCTCCACACCTCCTCTAATGCCCACCTCACTCCCTCAACAATAGCCTCTGGCGCGGTCAACTGGACATGATGACCACTCCCTGGAATCTCTACATACCTCCCCCTCCCACTTAATCCTAGATTCCCCCTCTGCAACCCACTATCTTTATCATTCCACGTCCTTAACATGTCCTCGAATTCCTTCCTCTCGGCCTCCGTACCATTTCCCTTCTCGATCCCCGCCGCGTAGAGTTTCTTAAAATCCATGCCATTGTCTCCCTTGATGACATATATTGGAGAGTTACCTAAAAATGGAGGGTCCGAAGACAGTTGGTGCTTTGAGGCCAGTGTTGGAAAGCTCTCAGCATATTGTCCAAACTCAGCAGCTGTTTGCATCTGATGCCTCTCCGTTGCTTCCGCCGTTACGTACGCCTCCCATTCTCTGTCCGTCAGCCTACGAGATTCTCGAATCCCAACGGCTTCCTCCCGATCTACACCCCGCAGAATGCTCGAGAACGCCAGCCTCCTCCAGTCTAGCACTTCTAGCGTGCGCTCCTGGTTGCTCTCCACAAACACCACACCCACCACATCCGTGCTCCCCCGGCTTCTCGCCAGCAACTCTCTTGCGAGCACCCCGCCCCATGAATGCGCTACGAGAATGAACGGCCCGGTGATGCCTGCTGCTCTGAGCAAGAGATCAAGTTCGTCGGCGGCTTGAGAGGAGGTGGGCGGAGTGAGGGAGGAATCGCTTGCGCCGTAGCCTGTTCGATCGTAGGTGTAGACGCGGGTGGATAGGGAGAGGAGGCGGACGACGGCTGCCCAGGAGGTGATGCTAGAGCCGAGGCCGGGGATTATGATGACGGAGGGTTGGGGAGGCGGAGATTGCGGGCCATGGGTGTAGAGACAGAGCTTGTGGTTGTGGCCGATGTTGATAAATTTGGGATCACCAGCGAGATGTTCGTGGGGTGGCTCTGAATGGGTGGTGGCAGGCTGACTGTTTAAAGACATCTAGGCTTTTATTAGACGTGTTTCTCATTTATTCTTTTTCAACATTGGATTTGTGTACAGACGTACTTTGAGGGAGGTATCTGACATAAGATGAGACTAAGAGTATCACAGAGGGTGTTTTCACGCTGCCCCGGATTAAATAGTCATTTTCAAGATATTTAGTGTTGCAGTACAGTCAATGTTCTTGCATCGCCATCAGGTGACGAGAATCGAAATCTCTGCAGCTCGCTTATTTAAGCAGTGAGATTCTTGCTTGATCGCAATAGGTGACTATTGTGGGGGAGTTCTATAGGTAGCTATAGATAAAGCTTCCAAGTCCTCATGTGCAATCTTTCGCTGTGCTCTTATGATACATTGCTATTCGATTTCACTTCCAGCTTTAGCAGAAGATGTTCATCCCGTTTCTACAAAGACGAGATATGTTCTTGCAGTGGAGCAGGGCAAATGACTGCAATCCCAAAAATTCGAGTTTTTTCGGCTTTTTCTTATATTTCTGGTGCTAGCACTGCAAGTATACAAAGCCCATCCTCAAAATTTCCGCGCTTCCGGCTCCTTGTCTCTGCCATCACTCCTTTTGTACGAGCACTTCAATCATCGAAGCCTCGCGTCTCAGAGCAAGACAAGAACTTTTTTTCCATCACTGAAGCACTATATGTGTTGGCTCCCTGGCTGAAATCTTGCCACAAGCCTCGATTTTTGCCATTCCTACTGGTGACATCAGGTTATATGAACATAATCAGAACATCGAGGACCCATTTCTTGTGTCCGTCTTGTTTTCCGGGAAATCTATTTCTATCGATATTCTTCGAGCTCTATGCGTGGCATCGCTTGTCTTCTTAATAAAATGCATTTCTAGAATGTACTCTTCATTTTTCATTGTCTGTACTCGCACTCCATTGTACCTTCGCATAACTCGGCTTCCTCGTTTCCGCTGGTCGCTGAATTTCCGGCTGTGCCTCGATGTCATCTCTTCTTCTCTCCTCCGCAGCCTCGTCACTCTCATATTCTGTCAGCGTGGTACCGCCTAACCCCGTTGCAGCTCTAATATGCGGTCCACTTCTGGAGAACCTTCTCGCAACTTGATTTCTCTGTTGTAACCACTTCCTGAATGAATATAAAGTTGGAGCATTTGCGACGAAAGTTGCCGCGAGAAACTCGCCTGTCGTCCACGTGATACGGTGAGTCTCCGAGGTGGCATTGTCGTAGGTGCGGGGCAGGCGTACAGCTGTGACAGCGATTATTACAAGGCCGACGGAGAAGAGGAAAGTAAGCTGTGCTTTCTTTTGCCAGGTCAAGCGGACGTTGATGAGGACGGGTATTGGTAAGAGGAGAAGTAGAATGTCTGTGAATATGTTCAAACCACCTAGTCGTGAGGTCAGCGGGAGAAGTAGTAAGAGGTCATGGCGCTTTGGCATACCAACTACGAACAGTTGAATGATTGCTTCAGTGCATGCGTCTATATAGCTGTTTAGTCCAGAAGGGCTCCTCTGAATATGGCTTTCTCACCAGTTTCAGGAAGCACTTTCCAATAGTGACTGAATGGCCGACATTCAGTGAATGTTGAAGTTATGGCGGCAACAAAAGTCAGCCCCAAGATTCTGTATTAAATTTTATCAGCCTTTGAAGCTCTACGTACAAGTAAATAGGAATGGCCTTATGGGAGACGGTATGGATGTGAAAATAGCCTCCCTCTCGGGATTTACTTACACCCAAACTATCATGATCGCTCGTCTCCCGGCTGGCAAATCCTTCAGAAGCCCATTGTAGAATGTGAGCAACACACTTTTCTGCAACCAAAGACTAATTACCGATCAGCCTCAGTTCTAGTTTCTTCATGTCCTGGACCTTACAGAATAATATAAATACATCTTGCTGCGAGTGTGATCTTTGAGGCCATCTCCCTCTGCTGAATGTCGTGTTTGCTTAGTCTATTTAGATCTCCTAGACCCGGGGAAATATTGTTGGTCTTCCAAAGGACAATAACCTGAGTAATCGCAATTCTCGTGAGCGCGAAGAAAATCGCCGCCGTCGTCAGCGCCTCTCCCAGACCGAATTTCTTCTTGCACCACCTCCCCAATCCCAACCTCGTTGCCATGATCATGACCGACAACAAAATGCATATCCAAACCGTCGCCAGCGTTCGCTTCTCATCATTGCTGACTGTCATGGCTCCGGCTCCCCAGTTTTCCAGCAGCAAAGAACTGATGGAGCGGAACCGAGAATTAACACTGTGCTAGATCATGAAGTGGATTCGGCTAACAAGAAGGGTGGTATACTAATCAGAGCCAGAGAAATGGACTCTGGGATATATGAAGTAGCATGATGCGAGATGCAATGACTAAGACTGCAGCGCTTGGCATCAGGAACTTGGTTGAGAGCAAAAGCGCGGGAATAATTCTGGGCGGGGGCGGGGAATAAATGGCCACACATCGCGAACCCCGAGTTATCGTCGCGAGATATCGGCAATTTTCAAAACAAATATTACGGGAACTTCTATATATGGTTTGTTCCCGCTTCAAAGTGTTGTGAATGCGCCGTTGGCAAATTTACCATGTATGAGCAGATTAGACGAGCAGTGACTAGAGAGGAGGCGAGATCATCGGATATGCATCCCGCTTTTGGAAAGTGGATGGACCAGTCATCGTGCAGGATGCGTAAGTATAGTAGAGTAGAGTGTTGACAAAGCGAAGCGCGGAAAGTCCCCGAGAACCTATCTTAGGGATGTGGTCCAATCATCTCGATTACCGTCATAAAGTCAATTGATGTAGGTCCTGAACTTTCGGAAGGATTGACGAGATCACGAGGTTGGAAAAGAGTGTAGACTATGAAAGCTTCATGATTCGATGCTACCTGGGAACGCCAAGTCCTCTGATAG
>CAKJVC010000053.1:0-104544 GCA_918026815.1 Chalara sp. BL73 | reverse complement strand
CCTGCTCAATTTCTCGAACCGTGGAGTATGCCTATGATGATTTCTGCATTTCATTGATGGCAAAAGGTCTTGGGCACGAAGAAGACGCAGAGAAGTACCTGAAGAGATCCGAATATTGGAAGAATATGTATAAGCCAGATCAGGTATCATATGTCAGCAACACTACCGATCATCCGAACTCAACGGTCGACAGTGGCTTCCTGGGCTTTCTCCAACCTCGTTATCTTAATGGAACTTTTGGATTCCAAGATCCTTCTTTATGCTCGCCACTGTATAACTTTACCTCTTGCTATCTGAACCCTGATGGGCATGAGACCTACGAAGGGAGTTCATGGATGTATACGTTCTTCGTCCCACAGGATATGGCCACCCTGATTACAACGCTTGGCGGGCCGGACCTCTTTGTGCAGCGTCTGCAGTACCTTCATACTTCCGGCTTGCTTTACATTGGTGATGAGCAAGCTTTTCTCCCAGTTTTCCAATTCCACTATGCTGGTCGACCCGGACTCTCTGCATATTTCTCACACTTCTATATACCTAGAGACTTCAACACCTCGACAAATGGGATCCCTGGCAACGACGATTCTGGTGCTATGGGCTCCTTTACAACGCTAGCGATGATGGGACTTTGGCCAGTACCCGGACAAGATGTTTATCTGATCACGCCACCGTACTTTCCAGAAGTCAGAGTACGCAATGGGATCACAGGAAAGGTTGCCACGATCCGCAATCTGGGTTTCGATCCAGCCTATGGAGCCATATACATCCAGAGCGCAACGCTCGATGGTCAAGCATACGAGAGGAATTGGATCACGCACAATTTCTGGGCAGAGGGAGGTACTCTTGAATTGACATTGGGACGAAATGAGAATAGTTGGGGTACTAGAGATGTGGACCTGCCACCAAGTTCTTCGACGAGTTGGTGATCGCAAAGGGTTATGCCCCGAGTGATTACACCTGCCATAAGATTAATACTAATCACTTGAAAAGATTGCTGCTGCTTGTCACATAAATGCCTTGTAAGGATCAGGTGCTGTGTGCATTCTAGGATCAAAAGTGACAATCAAGAGTTGCTGAATGCAAGACACCCATAGCGTTTTATACAAATGCTCGCTTGGGAACCTGCTGACGCGCCAAGGAATACCGGGATGTCGGAGATCACAGGCCCCGGCGCGGCGGGACCCATTGCACCGATCTCCAAAAATATGCGGGGTGGCACATATCACGTTCTCCAGCATTTTCCAAGTGTGCTGGAATTGTACGATACACACCAATAGAGTGAAGTGGTATGCGCAAACAATGCTAGGGTGATTAAATTCATTCCGAGGCATGTTGTCAACTTTCAGCATATGAATATGGCCTCGAGGGACGGATCTGCCACCCTGAAAGCTAACGGAAATGGTCTAAGTGTTTCCGCTTAACCTATTCTGGGTCCAACAGACCACCAGAAAAGCCAGCCTCGGTTTGATAATGAATCTTGCTGTTGCCTTGCTTCATTTCATTATACTACTGTAGATAATGACCTTCAAGTAGCCCTCTCACGCCCAATCGCCCATCACTTACTGAGTTAGTTGTCTTTGTTGGCTACAAAGGCCATATCGGGAGCACGGATAATATTGTGTTCCACACTTGGTTACGATAAAGCTTTGACATTACATACACCCCACGACCGTCCATCTCAAAACGTGTCACTCAACCTTCCAGTATCATACAGACTTTCTTCCACAACTCTACACTCATAAAGTCTTCGCCATGGGCTCTGTTCCCACACCTCAGACCAATTTTGACGTCATCATCATCGGTGCAGGAATTTCTGGCATCAATGCAGCATACCGTGTGCAAACTGAGCTTCCAACCTACAGCTACGCCATCCTCGAGAACCGTAATATGGTCGGAGGAACATGGGATCTCTTCCGCTATCCAGGAATCCGCTCCGATTCAGACATGTATACTTTCGGTTTCCCTTGGTGTCCCTGGAAGTCTGACAAGGTCATCGCCGATGGTGAATCCATCCGGAACTACATCAAAGAGTCAGCTGAGGAGTTTGGCATCAATGAGAGAATACTGTTCCATCATAAGCTCTTAGGTGCTGACTGGAATTCGAAGGCAGAGAGATGGTATTTGAAAGTGAATGCTAATGGGCAGGAGACTGGGTTCTCGGCGCGGTTCGTAATTTTCTCGACTGGGTACTATGACTATAACGAGCCACTAAAGGCTGATATCCCCGGCATCGACAACTTCAAGGGCAAGGTCATCCACCCCCAGTTCTGGCCTGAGGATTTCGACTACACCGGCAAGAAAGTGGTCATTATTGGTAGCGGTGCCACAGCCGTGACATTACTCCCAGCCCTTGCAGAAAAAGCATCGCATGTTACCATGTTGCAGCGCAGTCCCACATATGTGATCGGAGAGCCTGCACTCGACTCCACTGCCCGATTCTTGCAGAAATACTTTCCTGTCTGGCTATCCAGCGCGCTCCTTCGTTTCAAATTCATCTTTGTGCCGCTCATGTTCTTCAAATTCTGCCGAAGGTTCCCGAATGCGGCAAAGAAATTCATCAAAAGCAATATCAAATCGTTACTACCAAAACATATCCCGCATGACCCGCATTTCACCCCAAGGTACAATCCTTGGGAGCAGCGGCTATGTTTGTGTCCAGATCATGATTTTTTCATTGCGCTGCAAAAGGGAACACGAATATCGTGACGGATGTGATTCAAGAAGTCCAGAGCAACAGAATCGTGACGAAAGATGGTATGGAATTAGATGCAGATATCATCGTCAAAGCCACGGGTCTAAAGATCCAGATCCTAGGCGGGGCACCGCTCTCCGTGGATGGTCAGAAGGTAGATGTCTCATCCAAATTCTTCTGGCGCTCCGTCATGCTGCAAGATGTCCCCAACGCGGCGGTCGTCATCGGATACACAAATGCTTCTTGGACGCTTGGCGCTGATACCACCGCTACGATGATCTGCCGTCTCATCAAGTATATGGAGAAGAAGGGCTTCACATCTATGGCCCCCAGGTACCGAAGAACACGACGATGAAACCTACCAAACTATTGGATTTTAGGAGCACGTATTTGGAGAAGGCGACCGGGACGATGCCGTGGGCGGGCACCCAGGCACCATGGAAGCCACGAACTGACTACTTTAGTGATCGCTGGAATGCGAGCTACGGCACTTTGCGGAATCTCATCACAGATTTAGAGTTTAAAAAGCAGAAGAAAGCTTAATCTTAGGATGGGCTATGATGGGCTTGGACGGGTGATGGGAGATAATTTATATGACCTTTGGCAATGCCTCCTGGATGGATTTGATTTGGGGAGTTGTATTTGGTTCTACTTTTGTAATTACTCAGCCGGATTTTCTGGTTCCCAGACAATTCGAGTTTTATACCTTCTGCCTTCTACCTTCTGCTTTCGTTCTTTCTTCTTACCTTGCAACCTGCCCATTATATCAACATCAGGAGCATCTTGAAGTGGAATAATCAGGACATGACTTCACAGATTATCCCCCACAGATCTCCCGCTAGTTCTCAGCGACAGGTGGCCGTTTGTATCACATAGTCTGGTCCCAGGGGCAAACTAGATTATTCTGCACAGCTGCTTTGATTTTGATTATAATAAACGGTATATAATCCGAAGCTTTCATGTGATATCATAGATTAGCTGGAGAATAATACCGACGATCTGTCAGGGTACCAATGCTGGAGGTTTGGCCGGCGTCTGGCCCATGCTTTGATACAATGGAATCGAAGGAAATGCTTCTCTTAAGAGTTCGTCCAAATTACTGTGCCAAATACACTTATCATGTAGAAGACGCTCCTACATCAAACATAAATTCGGTTCTCCTGACTTGTAAATACGTGAATTTGACCGGCTATCCAAGATATACTCAGAGTATCATTTTAGATCCTTGCAGGCGTGAAAAGTCCGTATGTTTCACTGAGAAAGTTGGCTTATCCCCCCGGTTATTCTTTATATTTGCTGTTCCCGTGGGAAGGTAGAAGAACCAATCATGTCCTTTTCTATCTTAACACATCCTTCTGACGAGAAGTTTACAAAGTGCCAAGGTCCTTCCCCTATCTTAACCGAGGGAATACATTGCGGCCTGCTCCTTGTAAGCAAATCGATTTAAGGTTCTCGTCTGACCAATGGAATAAGCAGCATAGGCTATACTGTTCGAATGAAATCGATGGCTCCTGGATGAGGCTATTTTATAACACGCGATGCGTGAATAATATGTTGGTGGTGCCACACTTCCAGAATAGAAAGAGAAGTATGTATTTTATTCTACGCCAATGAATGATGAGGCAGAGATCCACGGATACCCAGTGGATCCGCAGAATAAGGGGAGCTTCGCGCAACTGCCGTTTGCTGCTCTTAAATATTTTGCTATTACTACGAATGTTTGCGGCTTTCCCCACAAGACATTCTTTTCTCATCTGGCAGGGAGATCTCTCCATGCCGTGATAATTTAAACTATAGAACGGTGTCAACAGCTGGTAGCTAATAGAATCTGGGGGCTCCATGATTGGTCAGCTCTAGATGCTACTCTGCCTTGTATTGCTCAAGCAGGTTGCGAATATGTGAAGAAACTTGACACAAAACCATTCAAGTCCGATAGACAGTTCAGAAACATACTATTTAACCTTGACATTGGTGCCAACTACTTCAAATCAGATAATTAGCCATTCGGCCAGTAGATAGAAAACATATGAGACAGATGGTTTCGAAATTGCCATGTTTCAGCATGTCTTTGTTAACAGATGGGCTGAAGCTAAGCAAAATCTCAAATGGTTAGCCGCCTCATACTCTTGTGAATATCCTAGATTTTTGACATTTCCGTATGTTCCGGCTCGCGAATCAATGAACTGAAGATGTTGGATACCCTCGTCTGGGTGGAACAGGTCAAGACGACTTCATACAACCGCTGAATCGCAACCAACAAGTGATTCGCTAGCCTGGAAATTCCGTAAAGACAACAACCAAGTTCTTGAAAATGAGTTTTTGGCAAATGAGTAAATGGTCGCTGCGGATGAAGATAAAAAACAAGCTAGGTACAGGTGAAATTTTATGACGAGGAGACAATGGAGGTGAGCAGTACACGAAACAGCCAAGGGCTTGGGCGGAGCAACGCATGAACGATATGTTAAATGATGGTGACATCGTAAACACTGGGTATAATATTTATACACGTGGTACGGGATCTGGTGTTGAGGAGGCATTATTGGAGGCTGGATCGGGATTTCCAATGATGATTGGGGACCCCCACGTACACCTAATCATTGGCTAGCTGATATTGGAAGCAGCTATTAGAAACTGTCCTTATACATCCTGACAAGTCTATAGACAGATACCTTCCCACTAAAACTAGAGAATTACCAATGCGGCACTCCGATATTAATGAGGCAGAAAGCCCTCATAATCTCCCTCTGACAATCCTTAAAACAGGAGGATTAGATACGTCATCTGTGCAGGCCAGTTGGCAATTTCTTCTTAATGCTTTGATCATTAGCTGTAGGCCGGCAATTTTCTTTGCTTCTTTTCAGCATGCATGCTTTGTAATGATATAATAGCATTAAAATTCTGCTGGATGCTCTGTCAACTGCACCTCAAGATCTTCTTAGATCCCTGGTGCAATACATCTGTGCTGCTTTTTTAACCAAAAGCTAGGCATCTTCCCGACAAGTTATACAACTATGGATAATTGCAGAACCTGTTTGGCAGAAAAATTGTTACAGGAATACGGTAAACGAAAACTGAGGGGCAAAGAGGAGGAATGGATTAAGCAGATAGGGGGAAGGCTGAAGTCAAACACACGTGATGACCCCGCGCGGGAAGGAAAAAAAAAAAAAAAAAAAAAAAAAAAAAGGAAAGAAAGAAAAAAGAAATAAAGAGAAGAGAAAACCCACGAAGATCCTTCTTCCAAGTTTGTTTGATTTTGAGATGCAACAAATCCTAACATGGCGCCTCCTGTCAAGCGCAAATATGAAAGCCATGCTGGCGATGACTCAATGGGCTGGGTTGACCCTCAAGTGGTAATGAGCAAGTAAGTACGGATCAATTGACTTGGACATTGCCATGCTAACAATAGAAAGGGTCAAAACTCTCGATATCCAGTTCCTCCATTCTCTCCTCGTCAGCGCCTACAACTCTTCCGTGCAAACTCGCCGTGCTATCGATTTGGAATATGAACGCGCAAAGAGGGTTAAGATTGCGCGAGAAGCAGCGCATATGAATATGCACTCAACACCTCAAGTCTCAACTATGTTCAACAATAACGAAGTACTCGTCAGTGAACGGTCTCTAGCTGTAACGTCTTCTTCCATGACTGGTGCAATTTCTGGTACCGGGCAGGAGAGCCCGAAGGTCGCCGGTTATAAATACAACACTCCTACAGCTGTTGCCAAGCGGAACGTCAAAGCAGCAAGACAACAAGGATTGCCTGTTTATTGCAGTGGCTGCAATACCCGAGAGCCTTCCGACGTCAAAAAGTTATGGCAGGTGCCGAATGGAGGAGATGGCTTGCTCTGTCCCGATTGCAGGAATAAAGGAGATATGCCAAAGACGAAAACGAGGGAGAGTGATTCAGGATAGAACTCTACATAATGCGGCAATCCTTCCTGGCTATCTTTAAAAGAAGATATTGCTACACAGCCGAAGGACGTGCTTATGCCTGCTTAATGGCTCGGACCGGAAATATACTCGAGACTACTGTGTGAGTGCTTCAACAAGCCTACCCTCTAAGGCAGAGAGGAAGGAGGGCCGAGAATATCATGGCGTTAAAAAGGCATACTATATAGAGGAGCAGCAACTAGTATGAGGATGAATCGAGAGCAGTAGAAGAGTTTGGTAAGAATCACGTCAAATCGGAAGCATCTGCTCCAGTTAACACATTATAGTAATCATAGTAGATGATAAGTTCACGGCTTAAAAGAATGAAAGATTTGTAACCACCGCTGTCAAGCTGGCTTGTCATCGTCTTCTGACTTAGACTTGTCTATGAAAGGTGACGCAATGTGCTAGAAGTTCAAGTTACGCTAGTCTTTACCAATAATCAATGGACACTTCATAGCTATCGAAGCAGTCAAATACAATTTAAACTCCTTTCGGCTTCTAGCAATACCTGTTCATTTTTAACAACAATCTTCTATTTAGCCTCACATCTTGCCAAACGTAACACAGGGAAGCCAAAATCTAGCTTGATTTTTCGCGGAAGACAGACACCAAACGTTTAGCCATGTCTCTCCTATAAGAAGACTATCTGAGGATAGAGGCCGGAGCGAGAATTACGCTATGAACTGCGTCAAAGGTTGGCACACATTAATGAGGTTATCCCAAATAGTCGAGATACCCTCACCATCACTTTCGAGACTGGAGACGATGTTGAAATCAAGACAATAGCAGCTCTTTGAGCTCCTACGCTCCCTTGCTTAGAACGCTCGACGATCCAGCTCTTGCGGGAAGATACCATCTAAGCCAAATCGTGTTTGGAGGGTGCAACGATCATTTCCTAATTTGAGCAGATATCGAACCACAGCTCCGACAGATTCTCGGCCCTGATGTAGAGTTCCCCAACAGATACCATCCAGCTACAGCAGCTCCGTCAACTTTGGAGACGTAATTACCACCTACAGGACATCCTCAGCGCAAAACTCGCCTAATTCCTCTAGCCCTCAGTTCAATCATGGCTCGTAGAGAGGCGCGCGGTCCTCACCTCCCTCATCACCCACCACATTTAGTCCTCAGCCTTCAGGCTATACATCATACATCGCTGCTTGGGCCATGATCTCCAAGGGAGAGGCGGAGTCGCCCGCCAAGGCCAATTTTCAGAGGTAGCTTCGCCCCGTGGGGCTCGGATCGGTGATCATAGCCGTGGACGTGGCAACCATAACGGTCTTTCGCTAGCCGGACCTCGAGCCTCTCTCCAAGGTACAATGCTCGCGCTACTGCTTCCAGGAGGGTGTTTTGGACGGAGGAGATATGGGATGAGAGGACGGAGGCGGAGCAGGGCGAAGCAGGGAGGGAAGAAGAGAACGTGGGTGCAGTGGCCAAAACGCTCAGGTTCCTCTTCTTAAGCATCAGTTATTCGGAGTGGCTGATGTTTTTTGCAAGACTTGCTTAGAGGAACAAATAATCGGTGAGTAATCAGTTGAGTGCTTGCCTGTCAAGAGGCTAAATATCCAAAGGAATATGAAGTGTTGAGGTGATATGTAGCGGTCTGTCTTGTGCTTAGGGGACTGCCTCTACCATGCAGGATCGGCCCGGCTTTTCGCCCTGTTTCGTAGTCTAGTTATGGTTCGGAAATGAAAATATTGACAGCTGCTCTATTGCGTCCTTTGTGAGTAGATAAATATGATACGCTCTTCTGGGGCAACATCAATTGTCTATCTCGTTTTTTTAAAGTATCGATAGGACATCTTCCTCGCGTATACAATTTATTCAGGTTATTTTGTCTGGGATCTTGTAAGAAGTACAAGATATGGATCCTCTCGAGAGATCGCTGTCTAGAGTTTGTAGCTACAGCTCTATTTGATCCGACATACTTTGGCCAAGACTGTTGTTAGCAGATGCAGTCAACTGGGAAGATCCTTACGACAAGTGGACCCATATCCAGCTATGCTTTTCGTCTTTGATTAGGACATGATGATGCTACCGGAGCGGCGGCAATGGACTAGTATCACCTAATAATAGGGAAGGCTGTAGGTCTCATCATCGGATATTGGAATAACAAAATGACCAAGACAATGGTCAGCGACGAGCACGAGGGCAGAGGCTCCTAAGCTCCTGCATTAGAGGATGGAGGAATACCAAATGCTGTGATTTTATGGTGTAAAATCTTGCCGTATGAGTGGTGGATTTCACTGGTAAGCTTGGCTCTACTGTACAAGCATCCTCACGTTAGTTAGAGCCATGATCTGGTACATGCTGTGATAGGTAAGTGCCGAATTATTCTCGGTTCTAGCTGTGTTTATATTCCTGTACAGAGATCAACCACAAGTATCTTATACGACGAAGATCATGCATCCATATAAGGCGGGATGAGGACAATACCTTTCAACACGCATGAAATGGCCGGGAATTGGTCTGTCCAGACTTAAAAGAGGGGTACGATCAGGTAGGTAAATGATATTAGGTGGAGCTGCATTTGTTCCCTGTTCAATATATTCGAGAAGCATTATTTATATGCCCAACATCTGGGTCATTACGCCGTGGCAATATGCTGCTTTCTTCCAATCATATCTCATGACAACATAACGCATAGCGCGTGTCGTTTATGAATTTGCCTTCGGCTCAACCAAAGATACCTTCGTCTTGCTATTAGGTTCTGCAATTTCCCTACTTTTGCTACTATATGGACCTAACGGCAGGGTCAGCAATGTTCTACTCTTATTGTAAAGGAATAACCCACTTTGTTGCCATAGAGCATAGCTTGAAACAATCAATATCGGTAACGCAATTATGATGGCTGTAACTCTCCTTGCGACATAATTGTAATTTGGTGGCAAAGGTTTACTTCCAGGCACATTCGGTCGTGCTCCCGCTCTTGTTGAGATATTGTCCACAATTTTCGAGTTTAACGCCGCAATGGGTATTTTAGGTGCAGATTTTGGAGGAGGTGGAGGTGATGCGGCAGGCTGCGCCGGCTTTGCAGTGGATTGTGCGGGTGCGTTTGCAGGTAGTTTCGAGGATATGGCAGCCTTTGATGAGGAATTATTTGCAGATTTTGCGGTGATTGCTGAGGTCTTCGCGGAATTTGTAGGCAGCCCATGTTTTTCCTGCACCATATTAAGTATCTTAGAGTTGCCAATTTTGACTTCAATATTCTCTGTGGGCTCCGACGTTGTCCCTGAAGCTGGAGGTGACGAAGGAGCTTTTGGAGCAGGTTCAGCAATCTTTGGCTCAGCCTTAGACTTTGCCGAACTCGAAAATATGGGTTTTGAGGTTACTGTAGTCGCAGTGGAGGCTTTCGCTATCTTTTTGACAGGCGTTATTGTGGTTGCTGCAGGCTTTTCGGTCGAGGGAGCTTTCACTGCCTTGGTCTTCGTCGTCGCAGTTTTGGTCGATTTTGCTCTAGTTGTGGTCTTGACCGGTTCCCCTTCCAAAATGACCTTCTTTGGCCTTCCTCTCTTCTTGACAACTTCGGTGATGACTTCAGCATCCATTTTGCGCACGCAATTGACAATGTGGTGAATGAAAGCTTGAACAGATTTTCTGTGCCTGGAAAATCAATTTGGCGCGTCGGCAAGATTGACGCGTTTTGCCGAAACTGAGTCCTGCCGTTCCTCTTTCGATCCCACGCCTTTTTCCACCACAAATCAACTGGGATGAGCTGAACTCACTGTCTGCAAATCGAATATTTTTGCAAAGTACTTTTCTTGATGACCTGCTGTTTCCATATCATATCTCCTTTGTTAGTTCAACTTCATCATTTGCATGAATTTAGAGAGATTGAAGTTCACGCGAATCCTTGCATCTGCATTGGTGGCCCCAGATTCTTCTCTTTAACACCAGCATCATCCAAGTTGGCAACTTCTATCTACTGTTTATCGTCCAATCATTATTCTACTATCAGCTTTTGCGGCCGCTTCCATGTATTGTATCTGCGAGGATCGCTCTATGAGGATCGCCAAATTGGATGACAAGAGTCTGTGGCAGTTAACTGTGCCCTCAGGCGTGTTCTAGACTCTGATTTGAGAATACGTAGTTCACGACTCCAAGATATGACGGGTCTTGGGCCTGTTTTTGAAAGTCTGCAGAACTTTCTCGCTGAAGAAGCAATCTCCATGCATCAACATCATGTGATTAAAGGTGTTGAACCTCTTGACATGTCAATAGAGCCAGGCCAAGACTAACCCCAAGAGTACAGCTGTGCGATGACCAAATGTTTGCGGTAGTTACGAGCTGCAGGAGGTGGCTGCTTCGATGAAATCGCAATTATTGCCAGTCTGAGGTCTGAATGACACCAGCCACGTGACGACAGACATGATGTCGAAGTTTCAAATCGCATCTAGAACAATCTCAAACGCATCTTTCTGATAAGCCGCCTTCTTTGATTTGCTACGTAGGGGCCGCGTTTCCGGATATCAGCAGGTCGGTATCTCGTATCGAGCTTGGAATATGCTTCACAGCCACTAAATTTAGCGACTACTGCCGATACGAGCTTGTTGACCTCAACTCCTCAAAACCGCCGCTTCACAGCACTTATGAAGAAGTCTTATAGGGATTATCTATCCCGCAGAGTCTATCGTAGGAAGATCATACCCCCCAAAATCATGACGTCATCTAACCAAATATTTCTTACAAGTCGGAGTAGGACATCATCCTTGGTGGTCGTCAAGTCGGAGTATGAAGACATCTTCGGGCAGCTTCCCGATATTATTCAAGAAGCTTCAGTCCTGACGGAGTGTGAGTTGTAGTCTTTGGGATGAAAGAGAACTTGAGACTAACGTCTTGAAGTCTCAAGTCGCAACCTAAGCGCTAGTCGGATTCGTTCACCCAGTAGTGCAAGCTCTGGCTCAGAGTCGATCTTCTATGTATCCTCAAATATTGACTCGGCAGTGGAATTGCCTGATCTCGATATCACTGACGCGAAAATCATTGCGAAGTACGGATCCGATCTAACAGGTAACTTCGCTGAGATAAAAGCGCATGGAGCAAAAGCATTCTTCCAAAAGCAGAATGCGTCTACCGGGTCGACTTACTCATTGTGTACTTGTTCGACCGGTTATATTTGGGTTGACGTGTTGCCTATAAGTCTTAAGGTGGATGAAGAAGAATTCATGCACCTAGAAATTATTATTGGCAGGTTTGCTCTAAAGACGAGAGATCTTATTCTAAGAAAAGTTCCATTTCGATATAGGCATATTGCAAGAAATGGTGTCTTGGATGGTCAGCTTACGCTCTTGTTCTCGACAGTTTTGGGCAAGTATGTGCGTCTGCGCATCAAAGGTCATCAGTATGAAGCTGCTATGGAGGCTGCAATTTTGGAGAGCCGTCATGAGTTCCCCTGGCTAGTCAATGGGCGATTTGGGAACTTCAATCTACTTTTGGAGAGAGTCTGCACAAAGGCGCCATTGCCACCTGTTTCTGACGTATCTTTAATCTCTCGATCCATGATTATTGGGAGATGGAAGAGCTGGACAGAAGAATCGATCTTGCGAACACGATATTTCTTGCCAAAGCGAGTGTCTCGATCTCTCCGAACAGCACAATATGACGCTACCGATCTCTTCAGTGCTTGTTTCAAAAGTATCGCGCCCAGGATACCATAAACTACGGAAGATAACACGTTTTAGCCCCCAAAAAAGAATGACTTAACGACTCTTACGATACAGGAACCATCAATCTATCAACATTTGGCGCTACGAAACATCAGCACAATACGATTTCAGGGATAAAGGAGGTAACTTACCACAGCCACCATTATATCCTTCAAACCGAATCGTATTGGTTCCACTGATCAATGTTGTGGTTAAGACACTAGTCTTCGGTGTTCGATCCCCATCCGTAGGCACAAAAGCAAGGATCTGCGAAACCCCGTTCACAACCACATTTGAATACCTCTGAGTCGAGTCACCGTTGGTATAATGAACACGGATGGTTGTTTTCCCCGAAGCTGTGCTGCTAACAGATGGGAAGGTCAAGGTTCCGCCATTGGAACAGCCAATCCAACCTACTTCCGAAGCGCCAGAGCAGCCGGAACAAGAGACAAGTATTGCACCATTTGCGCGGACTTGAGTTGATGATTCAGCTTCGGGAGTCGTCTCAGTAGGACCAGGGGCCCAGGTTCCAGCTTGAGCATCAAGCACCCAGTTCACGCGATTTGTCTGCTCCCGTTAGTGGTTGAAAATGACTTAAGAATTGTTAAGACGCACAAGGCTTGCAGTGGTTCCGGAGATTGTCAGAGGAAGCCACACATATGAAGACGATGAAAGATCAGTGCTTATCCAACGGTCTCCCATGTACCTATACAATATAAGTTGAGTCAAAGTTCAGGAGAGTTGAAAACGTACATCACAACACCATTGATATTGGCGATGAAGGTAGTTTGTGACGTATATGTATTTGAGCCAGTATCCGCAAAATTCTGCCACGCTGACCAAGGGCCTGATAGAGACGTCGCTGTAGAGTAGACGTTGTCATTGGGGTTCTTTTTCATCAGCACAAAGAATTCTGGATAGTTCGAGGACATTCCTTACCCAGCCTGTCAAATGCGAGCCAAACATGAAGTATGTGCTGCCGCTCTTGTAAATAGCTGGAGACTCAATCTTCTCAGCCCAGACGTATGTCGCAGATTCCACGGTTAGGTAATCGCTTGATAGTTTGTCGATGCGAAGACCATTGACACGCTATTTATGATTAGCAAAGTGATCCTCTTCGGCCATTTCATTCCTCACATCTTCAGTTAAAAGGTAACCTATGCCATCGGTGTCTATTCATACTTAGCGTTGTTTCAATTATGTTCAGTCTTTGTGTTCATACCTTTGTACAAACCGATATCACGACTCTGAAAGCCAAGTGGCTGACTCGAACCCCTTCAATTCAATGATCAATTTGCGTTCTTTCCCCCCAGGCCGATAGAGTACACACCTGTAGGTGTAGGAGCCGCAAATACTGCTACTAGTTGCCACTCCAGCCTTTGCCTCCCCATAACTCGAGCTATCGATATGAAGCCACATCACATATTGCCGCGAGGCATCATTATAGATCACATGCGGCCGTTCGACGACCCTGCTGGGCCCAAGATCGCCAGAAGTCTGCAGAGTAAGAAGTTGGTTCACGAACGTCCAGGAGACGAGATCGGTGCTTGAATAGCAGTTGATGGACTGGAAAGCACTACCGTTGAGTTTGTTCTCGCCGATGAGGTAGTAGATGCCATTGACATAGTTTATGCCTCCCCCATGGGCTTGGACATGTTGATTCGTCCCTGCTGCAGTCCAGGTTGCTCCTGGGATCTGTGCTTCTTAGCCAAAGGTATAGGAGCAAGAGCCAAGACGTACGATCTGAAGAGACGCCTCCACGAGGTTTCCAGCTAGAGCAAGAGTCGAGAGAATGGAGAGCAACATCCTGAAGACTCAAAATAGCAATCTTCAGCAATCAAAACACAAAGCAGCTTTTTTTCCTCCTCCATCCTGGCTTCTCTTATATCACATTATCCTAATTCTTGTATCACAAAATACCACTTCGGCTCATGATCAAGCAAGCAAGGAGAACATAGCCCGTTTTCCCGGTCAATATTCCGTCCGTTACATATAAGTGAAGCGCTTACTCGCATGTTCTTGGATCTTAGGTCATACTGGAGGGATATACTCCACAATCTGACCGATTCGTCTAAAAGCACGCGAACAACAGGGAGGACGTCAGTCACATCGAAGTTGAGTATCTGGCTGTAGGTCGTACGGATGTATGCACCCCGCATATCGATCGGAACTCTTCCTCTGATTTGATGCCTCCCGGACCGAACCGGAAAACATTGAAGCTTCGATACAACTCTGTCTGCAGGTGCCGGACCGAGACGGAGGAGAGTGGAAAACTGGTTGGGAATGCCTCTACTGGGTCATTGGGCAATGAGGTGCCACAGTCGATGATTTTCAAACTCCATATTTCTGTTTTTGCACTTTAATTCCTACAAGGCCTTTAACAGGCTGGCTCTTCATATGCCAAATAGCCAGAACCAAAGGCGCTGGATTCATTGGATTCATAAATATTGAACCTGCATGGCGTTCAGTAAGGGATGAACCTGCACGAAATTTGCATGAACGGACAAGCCCAACTGCCGTCCAATCCCCGCTTCCCCACACCACAACGATCATGGGGCAGCCACATTTTAACCTTAATTCTCCCGCACCGCGTCACTGTGCCTGATGGTACCTGTCCATCGCTCATTATTGTGCCGAGGCTTCTGAATTTCCTTCAATAGAGAATTCAATAAAGCAAATCACAAGAATCAGCTTATGTCTGCGATGCGCACCAATCTCTCGGAAATGACTATTATCAATATCTTGGCTTCTATTCACAAGCTACAACAATAGCATACTATTGCAGGTACACAAGCAAAGCCTCACTAGCCAGCACGGTCACCGTCGCTTGGCCACCGCTCACAGTGACACTCTCATACGCCTCCGTCCCCACAGGCACACATGTTCCATTCGCAAACTGCTGCGTTCCGAAGCTCGGACTGCTTCCTTGATCAACCCTACTGTTCGAGTTCGGCGCCGTCAACCTCTTTGCCCTCGCGGTTGTCCCCAACCCGCTTAGCACAAAAGTGCCACTCCCTCTCGTCCCGCTACCAGAATAATAGTCAGAGTTATACAGTAATGCCTTGAGCGGGCGTCTAGCAGAGTCGTAGATGACGTAGCCGGCGTAGGACGAGGAGCCATTGTCGAGAGCCGAGATGTAGGAGCCGCCTGCTAGGGTGGCAACGGCAGTGTAGGCACCATAATATGGCGCGCCGGTGGTATAGCGTCCCCACCAGCAATATTGGCAGTTGCCTACCGTACCGTGATGGAAGTAGGTGCGCTTTATGTTTGTGAGAGAGGCGCGAAGAGTGTAGTCTAGGACCCAGAGTGCGGCGCCGAAGAGAGGTGAGACTGTTGCTGCCCCTCCACCAGATACTTCCCAGAATTAGCTTTTCCCCCCAAGAACATGGGAGAAGAAATATAACCGACCTGAATTCGTCTCTCCGAGCACATACTCCTTCCCAATGGCGACAGCAGCAGCCACATCAGCATTAAACTGATTCATATTACTCACGATATTGGCGTGGCTCATGAGACTTGTCAAAGTGCCTCCAGGATAGTTATGATGCGAATAATCATAAGCATAGCTCTCTGCCGTGGTATTTAA
Organism: Chalara sp. BL73; assembly: GCA_918026815.1. Classification (NCBI taxonomy): domain Eukaryota; kingdom Fungi; phylum Ascomycota; class Leotiomycetes; order Helotiales; genus Chalara; species Chalara sp. BL73. The sequence goes on along the minus strand of CAKJVC010000053.1, from coordinate 88,691 downwards.
CACCGCGATGAGCTCTGCGGCTCCCCAGGTTGGCGGCGCTGAATTTGAGTTTCCGTACTGAATTATGGATGTCCTACCTAGAGCCTTCCCCACTGTAACTCCCCAGTCATTTTGAGATTGTGCGTCAATGGCTGGGCTCCAGTTGCCGCCATTGTTTGTTACGATGGGCTGTGAAGCGCCAGGATAGTCTGTGGCATGTTAGATTTCTTGTGAAGGAAAGGAGGAAGAGATTGACTGACATTCTGGCTCATTGCCAAGCTCTATTGCGAGGAGATTACTCATTCGGCTTGTGGCCACCTGTGCTGCTGCAATGGTATTTGCAATATCATCTTTGCCCCGATTGAGTCCTGAAGGCGTCAGTTGGCCTGCAGCTCAATGTATCATCTATAGGTATGCTTACCAACAATGACAGTTCCTGGGTATGTATTCGCAAGCGTCATATAATTGGGTCCAAAAGTCAAAGATGCTGGCGCATCAGCCGGACTGGCCACGGTATACGTGACATAAGCTGAGGAAGCAGCATCATAGCTAGCTCGATCTCTGCTACGCATTAGTTTATGCTGCCTGCACTATATAGAGCGGGATCCTACTGTGTCGTTCCTCCGAGTCTAATATGCGGCCATTGCCCAGTTAGCGATTGGAAGTTCCTGAGACATTGGGTTGTGGCCGTAACATTAGTGAAGTACGAGGGAAATGCAAAGAACTCGAAACTATTGTCGTATTAGAGGATACAATTCTATAGAGTGTAGAAGCTTACGAGACCCCAACAGGAGAAGGATCAAGAGCTGGTGCAGATGATGGCGCTGCGGAAGGGATCGTGTATGATACTGTGGCTGCTTGGGATAGAACAGGCAAGATCAGCCAGATTATTTGCTGCATGGTGAGCATCATTATCAACAAGATGGGAGCTTCGATTGAGAAATTCGACAGCAACGAAACTCCTCCTCTTATGTTTATTAGGCACTTTCACGTGCTTATTGCACTGCATGTTGACCGGAGTAATTCCCCTCCCGTTGTAAGCTGCAAGTCTTTGACGAACATAGCTATAAGTCTGGAGAGAGAGGTAATGCCTACGCGGCCATGTGTCCATTTCGAGAAAGTTGGGATGTAACGTCAATATGGAAGCAGGTACCTGTGATGATTGCCGGGAAGCACCGACCAATCGTGCGGAGAACCTATTTGAAGGAGGAGGCTAATGTCGAGTGGGTGATGTATCTGTGGTTGGCAGCCCTGTTCGTGAAGTTCAGGGTCCCCGCACTTCTCCTGGGCTCCCTATTTTCCCGCAAATGAATCGCCTCGCTTTTGACCGTGCAAAATAAAGTGGCGTCACATAGTCATGTCACGTGAATTTGTTTTCTTCAGCAAAACCCTGGAACTGGACGGTGGTCTTCTTTTATCGGTGCTACCTTCGAAGTCTGCTTAAAAAAGTTAATCAAGAGACATGGAACCTGGGTTTTATGCCTGGACTTGGTATGATCTCCTGCATCGTCAAGTCAAGTCTCCCCGGGGCGATGTAATGGCGAGATGCACCTCGATGTCCTTGATCGTGCTCGTGTTATCGCCGTCTCTTGAGACTGATTGCGAAAGCGTCACAGATTCGATGAAAGAATTAATTGCGCGTTCTCGGAACAGGAGCAATGTCAGTATGCTGGAGGTTGAACGATGCTTATCCACTCTCATTATGCTTGTACGACCCCCAGTTGTTGAGGTTGATGGTAAATCCCAGAATTAGGCAGTTGCGAAGCCTATAATAAATTTGCTATAGTATTTGAGATGCAGTACTAGATAGTTTGAAGTTCTTTTTCCGAGTTAAGAATAATCAGACCAGTACATTACTGAGACGAAGCAGCCACCTCGCTTGATCATTGACCCGTAATTCAGAAGGCGCGGCAGCCACACACCAGCTCCGCTCAGGTCCGCTCAGCTGATTATTCTTGGCTAATTCTCATCATTTGTAGGATCCGTTCGGCTTGAACATCAGCTACCGTAAGTATAAGGATCTTTCTATCACGAAATAGCGATAATGAAGAGATGGTCACAGAGAAAGGTGATGCACTCCTGGTGAACAGCGACTTATGTTGAAGAGTGTCAAGGGTAAGCAGGCAGTTATTCTCCATGGCACAATGATGGATATCATGGACGGAGGAGACGCCCTTTCAGGCAGAAGGATAGTCAGCATTCAGTCCAACGTGGTCGCCGAGAAAATCTTGCCTCACGGCCGCCTTTTGGACTTCTCAAAATACTAACTCAAGAATCGATGATGCCACATAATACATTGTCGCCGCTGTGGAGAAAGCATGACGAGCATATAATCCGGATTCGAGCTCTTCGATATGACATTAATTCATCTGAAAAGAGTAATAGCTAGCCAGGTATCCGAGATCGTAGATACAGAGAGAGCGGGTGTAGTAATAGCCAAGATCAGAGTATTGAGTATAAGGAAGGTTTTCTCTCTTAGTTCAAGATGTCGCTATTCGAAGGCTCCTCATTAATCGCCCCTATAATAATCATGAGATTGCATCCTACCTTACTCACCCCAGTTTCTAATCAATTCAGTTTTATTCTTTATCCTTCGGGTTATTGCTTGTTTAGAACATGAAAGATTCTCATGTGAGGGATATTCTTAGTGCGACTGCTGCTAATGCAGCCATACTGGCTGTAGTCGTAGACACGAGTGGATAGAAAGTGTCTGGAAGATATAAAGGGGCGAGGCTTTGTGCAATGAAGAAATTAGACAACGGCAAGGCGGCCTGTGTCGATATAAACAGATCTGTATAAAAGAAGGACTCGCGGCGATTGATAGAAAGCCTACAACTTCATACTTGTGCTGACGGCTCTGTCTTGAGTGTGCTCGAAGCTTGGAATTAGCTCAAAACGGAGTTTATTGTAACACTATTGGAATTTGATATCATTTCTAAGTGGCTTACTTCAGTGGAAGATAGAGATAATACCTCAACTTCGCTTCATCATTGGGTGATGAAGCTGCAGCTTTGATGTTCAAAATGGCACATATGGGATGAATTCCTTGGAGAACGTGGTGTTCCTATCAAGCTCCGAAACGCATTTACAATTCCCGAAACCCGGCTGGTTGAGTATGGACCCTTTTATACTCCACGATGAGGTGCCTCATATCTACTATACACCACCATATTTCGTTCCACCCTAACATTCGTTGCCCGATTGCCAGTAAAGCTTTATCTCCTCCTGACTCAGCTCATCAAGGAGATGTACACAAACATTATGGAGTTCTTGAAGCGTGAACAGCATTGAGCAACCCAGGACCAATGTTGAAATCTCCTCACTTTGTCTATACTTCAAGATTTTTATCTCCGGTCCATATTTAGATGAAATGCCACGCCAGCAGTGGAACCACAATTCACCGCTTTTTTTCCTCCTACGATCCTGTTCTTAGCTTTTGAGTACTAGAGGGAAATCAACTCTGGTATCGGTTGGTCCAAATTTGACGTTTCATGGTTATCCGGTATTATCTACTAATGATGTTCTACGAAATTTCTATTTGGTAGTAATACAAATATTCAGCATTCCCAAACGCCTTTCCTTTACTGGTGTGCCTCCCACCTCTGTTACTTTCTTTTGACCGTATTTCACTCTATTCATTCTTTTGTTCCTATGAAGTGTCTTCTTATGCAGGCTTTGAGCATGCTGCTACCTAGTGAAATGTTGTTGCAGAACTCAACCAATCTAGAATAGGCTACTTTAACGAAGGGCTTTTTGTTGTCTGGAAATTTCGATATTGATGATTGGGTGGAGGCGTATTCTCAAGCCGTAGCTTTGGTGTCACAAATGACCGACGACCAGAGCATTTCTGTCATGACCGGCGGTTCGGTCAGCTACGTTGACTGGGCGGCTCTGCAATTCAAGTATTTCTTGTACAGTCACATAAACTCTGTACAACGATTGGTTTTGACTGTTATAGCCTTAGCAATAAGAGAGTTGTTTGACTGCCAAACCGTAATTCAGCTCTTGCAGCATAGTCAGTACCAATGACTAGACTAGCGTTTTGCAATGTTCTCCCTTAATGAGCAATGAAGACATATTGAAATTTTATTTATACTAGCCTCTGTGAATCATTGAACGCCTGGGAACTGAGATCAAAACACTTCCTCGTCTCCCTCTTATCGTCTTACATCCAACCTCCACAACACATAAGACTGCAAAGACTCTGATATTCAACAACAATTATCCAGCCATTGAATATAGAACACATTCAACTACACAGCCTTCAATCAAAGCCTGCCCAAGACAACTGCCTCCGAGTTCGCCAATATGCCACCCAAGAAACCCAGCCCTTCCGAAACAGCGCAAGATCTTCACCACATTCTCAACGTCGGTACGCCTAACCCCCAACCCGATTCTGGCTCAGAGTGCTACCCGCTAAATTGGTTGGAACTTAAGTTAGTAAAAGCTTCGGAAAGAAATGCAAGAATTGTCAGACGGCTCAATTACATAACCGACGCCAATCCGTTTGCTTATCTTCTCAGTATCGGTAGTGATTATCAGCAAGCACGGGAAGAGGCTAGGAGAGATACTACATCCTTTAGTATGACAGCGACTACACAGCCGCTTCAACTGCCGTTAGAGTAAGTTTATTACAAAATATATCAGTATTATTCCCACCTTACCTTCTTAACTAGTGAACTAAAGCAAATGTTCCCCATGCGGCATATGGAGGAAATACAGAGAGAAGCGATATTGCATATGCAAAAAATGACTTATCCCAATGAAGCTAGAGTCCACAAGATGTTCGATTCAAATATCGAGATCTTCAGGGAAACAGAGATTTATAAACAAATCAAGGACTTAGCACGTTATACATTCGAACAGACGACTTGCAAGAAAATTGTTGCTTTCGGTGGCGGCACTTTTTGCTCTCCCGTCTCTAACGGAGCTACCAGGCTTCATTACCAACATGCAATGTTGATAGTCCTCCGAGAAGTATGGGAAGAAATGCACAAGGATCCCGCACAGCTCAAGATCCCTATTTTCATCCAAGATCCTCAATACCTCGAGCTAGACGCCAAAGTTGCCACACATTATGGGATGGAGGTTGTCAATGGCAATCGTGATCACCAATTGGGTTTTGTCCAGGTCGACGAGGAAACGCTGGTTGTTGATCAACGAACCTGCTTTCCTCTATTGGAATCTATCCTCGAATACACTCGACCTGCAGCTATCCTCTCACCTTACGTCATCAATCCCGACAGGTATGAGGATTTCCCGCTCTCTCTAACTCTGAGAAAGAATGGCCAGACCCTTGTGGTGCCAGAATCAAATATGTAAGTTTTCTTTTATTTGGGGCAATTCAAAGAGTCGTTCATTTAACTCTATTTTAGACGCGGCTCAGCTACAATGAATTCGTTCGTTAAGGATTACAAAGAAAAGAAGATACGCACAGATGGGTTGGATTGTGGACAGTCATTCAATCCTAAGGCTCCTACTGCTCATATCGGTCGGGATGGTGAGAATGGTTTTAGCTATCTTGGAGCTTCACCCACGATGTACATCCGTCGCCAGTAAGCGAGGGCGGAAATTTTACTTTTTTTAACGAGCCCCCCCCCCCGAAAGAGATGATATATCATTAGTGTGCAAGAAGGGACTGTAAGCGACCCCATAAATCGCCATGGCCAGCTAATATTCCTCAGTACCTTCACACATTTTTGGCGTGAGACTGAATCCCTTATAAGTATATTATTCCCTTTAGCGCGGATGGTCGATGGAATAGATAAATGAAATTAAGTGCCAGATATTAACCAACTTTAAATCTTGGATGTGAATATACATCTAAATATACCATTCCGTCCTTTGAAAACACCAGAAAAAACATATATTCAGCCAGGAAATTCCTATATAAGCACGGACCAGCTGTTTATTTTGAGCCAATACCAGCCTCTAATTTTCGCTTTGGTGAGACGAGGGTGGATGTGTTGTCTAATTTAGCTAAGTGGCAGGAAAAGGGGGGTGGGGACAGGGACGCTAAGTAAGCGAGTATCCCTTTTCCTACCAAAAAAGGAGGTTACCTGAGTAGCTTCTAGATACGTGTGGTCCATATTCAAGTAGTAAAGTGTATAGATAGACTTATAGTATAGTCTTGCTTATGACATGTGGGCGGACTGCCCGATATTGCAATGCTAGAGATTTATGTTACAAAAACACCTCCCAAGTGAGGGTTTTCTGCAACTTTTATTTCCGGTGAAATTTCGTAGATTGGAATGACTCTAATATAATACTATATCTGAGGACCCTTTGGATACCCCCTTCCTTTTCCTCCTACGCTGACCAGATGCAACATTTAGGTACTAGCTATCTTTATTGACTCCCATTCCAAACACTCTGAAAGGGAAGCATTGTTTGTAGTTTGTATGGATTAGGCGGAGTTTTTGATGAAATCTGCGCATCTTTCACCTATCATAACTGCTGGCGCCTGTAAATGGGAAGAGATAATCTCAGGGAAAACACTTGTATCGCACACTCTCAAATTCCGAACCCCATAAACTCTCAATTTATCATCCACTACGCCAGGCGATAATTTGTCATGTTGCGGGGCCATCCGGCAACTGCAGGCGTAATGAAAAGTCGATCTCACTTTCTGTCGAATGAACTTGTCCATCTCCTTGGTATTGCCGTTCTCAATATCGGTCTTCTGCTTTTCTTCTGGATAGCACAAGTTACGTTGCAAAGAGAATCCACTTGCTTTCATTGCCTGTCCGACCTTCAAAGAGAGGCAGACAGCCTTTCGCGCAATGGTGAGATCTGAAGGGTCGGAGAGGAATCCAAAATCGACTTTTGGTCGATCGTGGGGATTAGAGGAGGCGAGTCGAACAGTTCCACGAGACTTGGGTCGCACGACCGTAGCTATAATGGAGAAGATACCGATTTTCAGATACAGCGCATTGTGTTCCTCCATATTGACATCCATTGCATTAGCGGGAAGGGGCATGAGTTCGATGTCCGGAATCAGCTCTGCAGCTATTGGTGTTGTAGACCCCTTGTCTTTGTCTGAAGGTTCCGTGAAGAGGTCACTTCCGTCATTATTGAGAGAAGTGGAGCGTACGAAGAGTGAAAGCATTTGGATAGGGACGCTTAAGAGGCCAGTCTTTGGGTGGAAGAGATTTGCTGAGACAATAGGGATTCTGGAGAGCCATGTGTCACTGACAGGGCCGCGTTCAAGAACCAGGACGGTAGTTTTTAGGTCGTCACTCAATCGTGATGCCAAAGCACAACCCACTGTTCCACCTGTTTTGGAGATTAGTAACGAGGTTCAGACGCTCACTTGAGTGGTATAATGGAAAAAATAAGCATACCTCCTACCACGATGTAGTCGTAGCTTTTTATGTCGATGCTCGGGGCTGTGCTCGGGATATCTGGCATTGAATGGCCACATTATGGTGCAATCAACTCAAGATGGGGAGATGCTAGTCAGGCAAAGAGAACAGAGATATCTCCTCAGTTTTCGAGAAATAACGGCTTCAGAGCCGGAGCGTAGGAAGGAAAAGAATCAAAAGAGTTAACACTTAGGATGCAGACATCGTCTTGGCGACCTGGCGACCGTCTCCAAGGTACGGTTGTGCAACATTCAGTGCGGCGCAGCAAATAAGCTAGAAATCTTGAGCTATATTGATATCGTCCTGAGATACATAATTATGGTGGGGCTGTTGTTGAGGTGGGTCAGTAATTGACAGCAAGTAGATCCTGAGATAGTTGGGTAGTACCAACATTTACCATTTACCCAGGCCGGCTCGCTAAAACGGTTCGGCTTGGCATTTAGCTACCAAGCGAGAGCAAAAGGGGGCGGTTTTGATAGGTTGACACCCCTCAACATACCAGGGTGCTAGGTATCTAGTACCAATTCACAAACATCAACAGGATACAAGTGTCACCTTTTATTGTCTCAAAATACCTCCATTTAAAGGAATTATGTCTAAATTTCAGCCCCGGAATTGTTAAAGCTTATTAATGCAGCACCTCAATTGGTGTCCATATTTCAATGTTACTCAACGTTTGATACTATGCTAATTATCACGGTCATGGCTTTGCTGTAATTAGTGATATATAATAGCTGATAGGCTGAAACCGATTGCATGAAAACTATAATTCCGGTTTATCAAGAGCAAAAATAAATGAAACTACTGGCAGGTGTGAAACCCCTAACCAGGGGAGGTTATTCTCCTGCTAATTCTCATGGGCATTTCACCTTTTGGCCTTGCATTGAGTAGCAAAGTCTGATATCCCCATTCCCCAAAGCCGCCAACCCTTTGCCCATGTTCCCCATCTCCCTTGATTGCATTCAAGTCCTCGTAAGCTAAGTCAAATATAAACTCCCTCAATGTTAGTACCATGATAAGTTTCAACTCCATCATTGCCATATCGAGCCCAATGCAATTCCGGGGTCCTCTCTCAAATGGCCGAAAGGCATCTGGTGGCGAGGTATTAGGGGGGAGGAAGCGATCGGGATCGAGCGAATCAGGAGAGGGATACGAAGTGTCGTATATTTTACCGTTATACGTGATCTGAATCCTATATATTGTGAGGTGTGTTAGACTCGTTTGCATCTGGCGGCTAGAGATACGTACTTGGGATCACCCGAACGGACGGAACTGGCAGGGGGGGTTGAGCCGGAGAACTTTCGTTATATGCGTCTATCAACCAGAATGCTTAGACCCTTTAACTACCATATTCATAGATTGAACTAGCCTTTTGCAATATGGAACTTGTTAATTTCCCTTCGGATTTCCTTCCCGTGGCGGGTGTATTTGTGCAAATATTGATTACTTCCCTTGTGATTGGCTGCACATCACCTTTATCGACCATTCGATTTGCATTATTTCCGGTGGTTGCGTTCTTGGCCTGGAATATCGTTATCACATCTGTAGAGAACATATACTATGTTTCTCTTCTAACGCTCGTTGCAGGGAACAACGCGACATTCTTGTTCAGATATGTCGACCTGGCTCTTTTGAGCCGTTGGAGCTACCCCGAAGACGGACCCACGGGCCCAACTCAGATATGGGTAGAGGCTCGAGCAACAAACCCCATTGGAAAGAGATACGGAGGCGTAGTCAGGTCAACTTCCAAAAGATCACGATTTATGTGGGGGCTTGGAGTAACTTTGTCCTTCCGACATAGCAACTCTCCTTTTGAAGTGAAAAATGTGCCATATTTTTCAACAGAAGACCACTCTTATGTACCATCCCGTCAAAATTTCTTCAAAATAGCATCATGTACATCCTGTTAGCTTATGCTTTGGTGGACATACTTGGTCACGCACAAGATCCAGCGCGGAACAGCATTGATTATACCCCTACATATATCCCAATATTTTCTCGAATCAGTGAGGTCTCGGCCATAGAGCTGGCGAGGAGGACTGCCGCATCGTTAGGGCTTTGGCCAATTATGTGTTGCTTGTTCCGCGTCGGTTATGGCGGAATGTCACTTGTAGCGGTTGGTCTCGGCCAAAGCGAAGTTAAGGATTGGAGACCTCAATACGGATCGGCGGCTGAGGCCTACATACTACGTAACTTTTGGGGGTAAGTGATCGACGTACATTCAGGCCCTAGGCTAAAGTTTCACTAGAGTCTTTGAACAATAGATGCTCCGCGAAACCTTCTTAAGCCCTGCCTGTCTCATTACCCATTCCATCCTTCATCTCACAAAAGGTGGTTTCTTCGCTCGTTACACTAAGATATTCTTCGTGTTTCTGATGTCAGGAATCTTTCACATTCTAGTTGATCGTACACTTGGAATACCGTTCAGGGAATCCGGCTCTGTATCATTTTTCTGCCTGCAGGCGCTCGGCATTCTGTTAGAAGACATTGTTCAGTCGATCTATCAACGCCTGGGTAACAGGAACGAAAGAACGTCGCAGCAATGGGCCAGAGTTGTGGGGTATCTTTGGGTTATAGCGTTCCTGATTTGGACAACACCTGCTTGGGTATATCCGCAAATGGCGAGGACTGAGCCCGAGGCAAAATAGACGTGCTACCTAGTGCTTTAAGACAACTTGTCTGATATTTTGCTTCGAGGAGAACATGGTTGGTTTGAATAATCAGGATAAACCAATTTTCAGTCTAAGCCGAGGTTAACAGTTACAATAGTGAGTTTGTTGTGGCCTTGTTAGTAGCAAGCGGATGTCTCCTTTTCCAACCTACAATATTGTCAGTATATGAAATTTAGTATTTTTATATTAAAGGAGCTTTCACTATACATAACTCGCTTAAGTACTCATATTTGATTATCATCAAAAGAGTTGCTAAACAGGCTGCCCGTGTATCTTGACATTTTGTGGCAAGGAGGCTTGAGCCTTACAGTCTAAAACTATAACATAGCCTGAATGCATAAATTTTTGTACTCCCACATTCATAAGGACCAATCAAAATTGGACGGCTGTTAGGAATAAAGAATAACATTAAGATTCAAGATCTATTTAAAAGCATACACGGACTAATTGTTAGTGAGATTTAACGTCTTAAGTTAAAACATTAAATTTGAGACTCGGTGAATCAAAGGTGTTATTATTAGGCTTTATTCTTAGACGATTACTAGTGTTAAGGTCTAGGTCATTTATTAAAATTAAAGCTGGCTCTCGCCAAGGTAGGCGCGGCAGCGCTAGCTTTAAATCGAAGGAATAAATGAAACATACTAAATATAAAATCGATCAGGTTGCCTTAGCCCGCTAGAGACTCTTTGAATGATATAAAATAGTCCATTGAAAATGCCACTACACTATGCGTTTTTAATTACTTGCACGCGAGTAATAAATTAGCTGGGTTGTAAGTAAGACTTACATAAATAATATTGCTTTGTAGTTTATTACTTCTTGATATTCTTGATACCCTTGACTTAGTTCTTTGCTCCTATCTTTACTTCGACTATAGAATAACGATTCTCATGCTTAATACTTGTCGGGGAAGGAGATCATGCAAAAAGGGATGGCTTGGTTGTATTGTAACTGAATTGAGAGAGACAGAGACAGAGAATGACGTGTTAAATACAGAGATGTAGTCCCGTGACAATACTTTATCAATTAAATTTGCAACCTCGATGATATAGGGAGTTGTAAGAGCACTGGAAAGCAGCCAAAATGGAGCTGCGTTACGATACCGGAGGTCATTGCGGGTTTGATAGCGAGGGTTGTGTACGATGAGGAGGGGGGCCTGAGATGTTCTAGAGAGGAAGATGAAGAGAGAGGTCTGGACTATGGAGTATTTGGAAGACCGGTTTAGAAAGGATGCTGATAATCTCATGTTAAGGTACATGGGTGGTGGCTACCCAGGAAAGAGGCATCAGCCAGGGGATTGGATAAGACGTGTAATGTTCAGAAGGATACAGTATCCTCCGGCTCCGTTGTCAGTTCGCCATCAGACATGATAGGACTAACTAATGAAATAATTTATACAGAGCTTTTGACAATTATGATTAGCTACAGGATCCATGCTCCAAATGGGGCGAGCTGAGACATGGCCAGGAGTACTCTCTCTTAAGAAGGTAATTGATTTTTGTGTTAGGTCTCTGTCGGGACCAGGGCCTAATTATCTATAGGTATATATACATTACCCACAGGACATTCATATCGTATAAGAAGCAAAGCTAAACCGTATCACAAAGCTTTCTACCATGTAAATTTCAAATATACTTATTTTCCTGCAGTTCACAACTAATCCATATGCCACCCTTGAGTAGTCACAACGGGTCCCCTGAAAGCCTTTCTAGCTCTAACACCAAAATCTATAGTGCTTCCAATAGCCAGAACACCGAACATGAGGGGGGCCCAATTCATATCCTCTGGTGTAACTTCCTTGGTTTCGGGCCAGAAACACCAGAAGAAGGCGAAGATAGAGTATACCAATCCACATGCATTAATGGGCACGCCCCATTTCCCGAGGCTCCAACGTGCTTTGGGGAGAAGCTCAGGATGCTTGATACGGCGGTAGAGAACGCAGCCAATAGAAATGGTGTAGGTGAGCATTAGAGCGACGAGGTTCAGAGAGATGATAGCGTTGAACGCTGCGTCAGAGCCGATGTAGACGAGAGACAGAATAACTGTGAACATTGAGGTGAATGTGACTGCATTGGCGGGGACCTTGAGTTTAGGGTGTACGTATGAAAGCCATTTGGAAAATGGGAATCCATTATCACGAGCGAAGGCCCATGTTTGACGAGAGGTGGTGAGATTGAAGGAGATAGTTCCTGCAAAGATTAAGAGGGTAATGATAAAGCAGAGGCCGTTTGTACCGCCTAGAGATACGGCTTGCTGGAAAGCCCATATGTGAGGATAGCCAGTAGCGTCATCCAACGCGGATTCGAGATCTGTGAGCACGAAGAGGAAGGTTATAAGAGCAATGAAGCCAATTGCTGCATTGGCGAGATAACTGCGAATGATAGCTTTGGGGACGGCAATACCAGCGTCCTTGATCTCTTCTGACATATGCGCAGCGCCATCCGAGCCTAGCTTGGGTTAGTACAAAGTCCTAGTTAAGGATAGTGAAGGACTCACAGATTAATGCATAGATAGATGAAATCTGGCCAACCATCAAGCTCACCCCCATTGTTTGCCACCCACCGCCGTTGGTAAATTGTGTGAAAACGACGTCGGCTGTATTGCGAGGTGCTAGAGCCCACCACACTATCATGATGGCCAAGAAACCTCCGACATGAACGATCAACATCAAATTCTGGAAAATAGGCATGGCCCTTGAGCAGAAAACATTTGAGATCCAAACGATTAACGTGATAGCGAAGACGAAGAGTGTTCCTTGCCAATTAGTGGGGGCATAATCGGGATAGTTGATCTGTATCTGCGCCTGGATCATGGTTCCGACAAGGAAAGGTCCAGATGCCGTGCCGGCCTGCCATGAGATCGTCGACATCCATCCTGTCAGATGGCTGAGGTACTGTTGGAGATTTGGAGGAGCGAATTCGGATACCCAATGGTATTGTCCGCCAGATGTAGGCGCCATAGAAGCCATCTCTGCTAGAGAGACATTCACGAAACTCATCCCAATGAAAGTCCATATGTACGAATAGAAAATTCCGGCTAGACCTCCATCAAAAAGTCCGGTATACGATACGCTGTTGTCCTAATTAGTTCCCCAAGGTGCAATTGACTGCGCTATGCTGGGCTGTACTGACACAATCATCACCTCCCAAGTACTCTGCAAGATCATGGTAAAACTCACTGCAGAAAGTGGACGAAAGTTTCGCTGGACACATGTTAACCTCAGACTTGCAAAACCACAATTGCCATGCTCACTCGAAGCTCCTGAGTTTTGCCCATTCTATCCATCTCATAGTGATCTTGTTGTGTTGAACCGAGGTGATCATGGTAATTGGGTTCCGCATCTTCATCTCGAGCCTCTGCGCCATCGAACGAGCCCAGCTTGGACGCTTCCCCTGCAGTCAAATCTGAGCTGCCTTTGAATCGCTCACTTGAACTCATATTTGCGACGATACGGTGCTGTCAACTTCTCCAACGAAAAGAGCGAGCGACCAGTTTTTTGATCAAGGAGCGTCGGAAACTGGTTCCAGTCCCCCCCGCAAAACAAAGAAAGGAAGATTAATGAGCTTGGGTAAAAGTTCTGGACCGGAACACAGATTACTCAAGCGGAGATGCTACTGCACTATGTTGTAGAGAGTCTATGAGACTAAACTCGATACGGCGGTTCACAGCCCGCCCCAAGAAGTTCCTACCTGTACTGTACACGCACGCAAAAGACCAGGTTTGAGGTTTTGGCTGGTCTTGAAGGACTTTTCGTATTGCACACTACTGCAGTCTTTCCCCTCCCTCTCCCTAATTCAGGGTAACCAAGGTCCTGTAATAAAGGTTATACGGCGGGGCCTAGTAGAGGCAAACCCCTGAAAATCGTCTTCCAAGTGGCTAGCCTACCGTACCGTACATTCCGGTCCTGCCCTGTCCAGCCCTCTACCGCACCAATACAATTCCTTGTGCCTCCCTTGCAAAGCTTTTTTGGTGGGTCTTGCGAATAAGGTTTGCTTGGAGAGGTCGGTAACGAATACAAAGGCATGTGACCCCTGGCAGCCCCGGGGCTTAATCGGGCGGTACTTATGCTGCGGTAAGTACCATGCTGTACTTTGCGGTGCTCTAGTACTGAAAAGTAAGTAAGTAGCGCACCATGTGATTCACGCGTGAGTCTCCAAGGATTAAGGAGATCCATTCCTAGCATGAGATCCGCTCCACTTGCATCGATTTTAAGTTGGATAGGGGTTTTACTCTACTTAGCTCATCCGACTCTTCCTGTGAGGAAGCATCAATCAATATACGACTCCCCCCCCCTGTGGCTGAACTCTGCCCTTCGACCGTACGCCGGCTGTTATCGTCTTCTCGAAAACTGCCATCTAGTGGGCGGTTTAGGGTTTCGGTATATTGTCTAATATGGCGATAGACGGGTCTTGCCGGCACGTTGTGTGTAGTTATTTGAGAGAGCTGCCGTTAAAACACTTAGCAATAACCTGAGCCCATGCCACAGCCAGCAACTACGCGGTAGCTTAGAAAGGACGCTACCCACATACTTAACCTTCCGACACATCAATTCGAATCTGGCCCTTCGCTCCTTGACGTCTTACGGGCCTGTTGTGAGCTACTTTCAATTTCAGCACAATCAAAATAAACCCCATGTGCGTATCATGAGCATACCTCAAGAGCGGGCTACTTCAAGGTTCTTACTCTGCTTTTTTGGAGGGTGTGTGTCAAGATCACCACCGCACTCACAACAACCATGAACAACTCCGAGATGGTATCAGAAAGCCCAAATACAATTATCAGCCCGTATTTCGTGATAAACAACACAGACAAACAAGGGGTTATTATTGTAGTAACGACCTTTTGTCTGATATGTATTTGGATTCTGTTCATCATAAGATGTTATATACGGAAGGTTAACGGTCCCTGGAAATGGGACGACACATGTGTTGCGGCCGCAACAGTAAGAACACTCTGATCTTCACGTATGATTTTCGTCTCTAGGTGCTGATTTACTGTAGGTCTTAAGTTGTGTTCGGTCCGCGGTTGTATACGTCGAAGTTCGCAGAGGATATGGGAAATCCAGTGCGATACTAGGGGATTTAGCAGAAGTGTCGATCGGCAAGGTGCGACCAGCCCCATGATAATATAATGCCCACCTTTAGTTGACAAAAGCTTAAGGCAATATATGGAGATAACATCATGTACTTCCTTGCCATGTTCGCCTCGAAATGCTCAGTTCTTTTGCTCTGTCTACGAATGACACCAAAACGCGAACACGTTACAGCAATCTGCTGTGTTTTCGCCTTCTCTGCGTTTTGGTGTATAGGTTCCATTCTCTTACTCACGATCAACTGTAGTCCTGCACATCCGTGGATTAATTTGGGAGAAGAGTGTCCGAATATTGTAAGACATATGCACAAGCTCTGCCGATCTCTCACACTCTAATAACGCAATAGGTGTCCCGATGGAAGGGGATCTGCGCCCTAGATATCCTCACGGAATTCTCGATATTCGTATGCTCGATATATATGGTTGCAGGCCTCCACATGGCTTGGAGATTAAAAGGCATTGTGTTAATAGCATTTGCAATTCGTCTCCCGTACGTTTTACTTCCACAATTCTCCATCACACATCAAATAAAACTGGTGATCAAACTAACACTGTAACAAGAACAACCATATTTTCTGGCATCCATCTCTTTGCGGTTCTCCGCGAGATTTCCTCTTCCGATCCAATACTAGCCGGCGCTGTCACGGCAGCATGGAAACAGATCGAACTCGATTTCGCCATCGCAGCGTGCACCTTCTCCTCCCTAGGTGCATTCCTCAAACCATTTGACAAGGAAATGGGACCTTCGCGATCAGGATCGCATCAACGAAGTTACGGCCTGGGATCAAACCGTACTAAAAACAGTTATGCTATGAGCTCCCTAGGTTCGGGGAATCATGGCGGAAAGGTTTCACAACAGCCGAGCTCGGAGGGCTCGATTA
Source organism: Chalara sp. BL73 (assembly GCA_918026815.1). Lineage (NCBI taxonomy): Eukaryota > Fungi > Ascomycota > Leotiomycetes > Helotiales > Chalara > Chalara sp. BL73. Next base: position 72,704 of record CAKJVC010000053.1, on the reverse strand, counting down.
ACTTGCCAATACTACGGCCAGATGCACAGGATAACATAACGACGGTCTACTCTCAGTATCAAGGAGGCAAGGGCGGGAGTGATCGGGTGAGCGTGGATAGTAATGACAGTAAGAAGGGGATTATCATGAAGCAGGTTCAGTGGACTGTGCATCATGGTTCAATGACCAGTGACATAGATATAGATCGGAACTCTAGGCACAGATAATAAGAGACATGTTTACATAGGTAGCCTCACCTAGTGATACATACCACAAAGTCGGAGTTTAGATGCAGGACTACGGCGCGTATGCACTTTCCGATAGCCGGGCTCCAATTTAGCATTCTCAAAGAATGTTTCAATTTATTGCTATGCACGGACACTTTGGTCAAAGAATGGAGCTTTTGACTGACATGAAGTACTGTAGATAGAGCCTCGGCTCGTCTACGGCTGTTTGAGGTTTATCTAGCTTACTAAGCTGGCCGGGGCAGGCTTTAGATTTGACTTCAACCTTATCAATCAAGATTGGTACAGCAGTTCCACAGCAACCTGTCCGGGATAGACTTTGCTGAGCCTCTCTTTAGCATTCCGACGCCTAGGGGCGGGCGAGAAAGTTTTTTCTTGTATTCCTTGCGAGAAGATTCGTCTTCATTGACATCAAGGTTAAATAAAGAGGAGGGTCTTGTTTCGGAGTCTATGTTTGTGACAACATGCTGTCTAAGACAGAGTTCTATGTCCTGATTTCTTGCAAGACAGACGTACGAGGCTTCACTCTTAGAATTGACAATTCAAATATTCGAATTTGTGACGGCGCTCGGCAATCGATTACTTTCCGTGCTAGCGGCGTGGGCAAGCTTCAACGCGATCCGGTTCGCACAATCATTCTTGGCGGAGAATACAGCAGGGGATAATGCCTCAAGTTTCTTTTTAACTTTTTTTTTGGCATGCACAACGTTTCGGTATGAGGCCAACATTAAAGCAGATTGCTTCTTCGTTTCGGAATGAATGAGTCTAGACGGGTCCACAGCGGTCAGTGAGGCAGGTCACGACTCGAGACTTGGACACGCAGGGAGATCTTGTAAGAAACCTCTGCCGTGTGCTGAGATTTTCTATGCCTGGGTTTTTGCGTCCTCGATCAAGGATTGGAGGTTATCGAAGCCATTTAGCTTTTCCGTGGAAGGTACCAAGAATATTCTCGCTTAGGTTTACCGAGAATGTGACGCGGGACAATCGAGCCGGTCGCGCTAATGCTGAACGTTTCGTGTTGGACTAATTTTCATCCGAAATTGTCTGCATAGATTCCGCTATCAGAAACAACCCGCCGCCGTGAAATTGCTTCTACGTCACCCCTCGTTTCCTCCCAGCCCCAACCACCAAGCAAAAAAAAGGAAATAATTTTGTAATCATCAGCTAAGCGAGGTTTAAAGATTTAAAAGCTTTTGTGCGCTAAAACTTTTTGAACGACTAGTCTTCGCATACAATAATTTGTGGCAATGAGACATGATGACTAATGCTTTATGATCAGAGAGAGTCGACAAAGTCTAGTAAATCCATTTGATCCTGAGATCACAAGGCGTGCGGGGTATTTGTGTGGAATTGGCCATTTGAACAATTAATGACAGAGCCAGCCACTCTAGTCCACAAAAAGAAAGAGAGTGTGTAGTGCAGCCATGGAGATGCGGACTTGGTTAATAAAGCGGTAGGGATATAGTTCTAAATTGAAAAGATTGGTAGCCGCATTTTGGGCACTGAGTATTGCGGCTGCACAGTCCATGGTGTAGATATTCTCCATGGGTGTGCAGTGGCTAGATCACTCAGCCTGCTGCCCATGCCATGCAGGGCAATTATAGCTATAGAGAGGCTGACCTAAATAAAAAGAAGATAGTCCCGGAACCAACGGGACAGCTCTAGGAGAAACTTGGTGACTAGACCTGATGCACTTGCAGATAATTGTTTACCACCCGCTTCCCGGCCCCCATGAAAAATGTACAAGGATACGTACAAGGATGCATACAAGGGCATGACAGCCAATAGTATAATGGCGACGAAACACATGGAATTCAGATACAATTTTGAATGATTTTGTTTACTTAACCCATATTGTACTGTATCTTGCAATCTGTCAACAATGGACTCTCAACGATTTAGAATATTCTTAATAGTAAAAACAGAAAGCTTAAGATACAAGCTAGCTCTTTGGTTTGAACTTCTTTGCGCTAAAACTAACAAGTAATCAAAGTTTCTCACGGTTGAATCTTTGTACGCAAAGCTTCATCTTATTACATCTTCCAAGTTAAATTGAGATCAAAAGCTTTCACCTAAAACTCTTTAAACAAGTCGATTTTAAGCTTAGAAACAGCTTCCCCGAGTTGTTGCACCTGCAACCAGTTTGCTAAGCGTTGAACATTTTGCTATTTCTACGAAGCACAGAGAGAGCCCGTCATCAAGCGATTCTAAGGGTCACAGGTAATCACCAAGGATGTCGGAGAGCGGGAAACACCTTGATTTGTGCTAGCAGCATCAACAGAACATCTTCAATCTCCGCCACTTCCGAATGCCTCGAGGTTTTCTGTTTATTTCAGACTAGGTACGTATGAAAAAAAAAAAAATTGCGTCGATTAATTAATTTAATAGTATTTAAATTCAGTGAGTTCATTCGCGGATCTGCATATCAAACTGTGATCACCAAGGTTTATGATTGCAATCTACCTAGGTAAGCTGTTCTCTTATTTCCGGCCCTCAGCTGACAAACATATTCAAGAAGTTGATTTACGTTCAACCCTTCTTCCTCTCAAGAGCTAGTAACCTTCACATTTCGAGCTCTTGGCAGGCAATATTGACAATCAAGCTTTGCAGGCGTTTCGATCTGGTATTAATTTCATTTTGACCTACGTTAAGCAGGAAGAAATATCTCAACAGTAATTCCACTCGCAATTCAGCAAGCCTAAGCGCAACTTTCCTCTTTCCCTGCTTCCTTCAATTTCGTCTCCTTTTCAGCCAATTTCTTTGCTAGAAGCCTATCCATTCTTAACCAAAGTCTTCTCTCTTTCTCTAGAACCTCATTGTTCCGCGTAGTCACCCGCTGTCGTACTTCCTCATTCTCTAAATCTGCTTTCCACATGAAGCCAAAATCACCCGTAGTGCCTTCTACCGTGAAAGCAGCTACGTTAGAGAAATCATATGGTAACACAATACTTTCGTATTCGTCCATCAGCGCTTCAATTTTTTTGTTAGGGAGCTAGTGGTTTGTTAGTCATACTCCTGAGATTAAATTTAAGGTAAGAAAGGAGGCGGAAGCAGGATTCGGTATGCTTACTAGGTTTTGCTTCACAGTGGCTACAATAAGGTCGATGCCAAGGTATAAGCATGGTTTCGCCGCATGGATCACAACGACGACGATAGGGAGATCGAGGTAAGGCAGGTAGCAGAATGTTGACGAAGATAGAAATTTGGTGAGCTGCGGGTTCAAAGCATCAGTTGATAAGTTTGCGCCATTCCATTTTAGAACTGTATGGCCACGCTGTTCGAGGAACTCTTGGTCTTTTTTCGTGAAGGCGGGGGTCTTGAAAGCGAACTGGGCCAATTGGGAATTTTGTACCTATTGATATGTTAAGAGACTGGCTCTAAATTATGAAAGCGTGTAACAAGACACAAGAAAATGGGCAAATGAACTTACGAAGGCAATTTATTACAGTCTCAAGAACGAGCAATTGATACAACCCCTTATTACAGTCTTGCCATCTCCCTACAGGCTTAAATCTATCTTCGTCGTCCTCAAGAACAGCCGTATGAGCCTCATTCTGAATAATATTATAATTTGTTGTACGGGTTCTATTGGCCCACCCTGGAAGAGGTTGCATCGTAGCTGTCTCTAAACTGCCGAGCCCAAGACACACCGCATTATCAAGGAATATATTCTTTTGAGTGTTGATCTCATCTTCGACTTGCTGAACTAGCGCTTTCCTTTGGAATGATGCTTCCCACTCCCTAGAAAGCTGAAACACCTGATCGTCTAAATTATGGACGACTCTTGGATGGCGCCTAGCAGCTTCCTTCGCGCTGGACTTGCTGGTTTTGCTCTTCTTTTTCTTCGATTTGGGAGGAGGCATTTTTACGCGATCCTATCTTGAAGGAGAATCGTAATATAACATTGAGATTTGCTGAAGATTGAGTGAGCAGAAAATGCGCCGAGATGCTCTATCGCCACACATGCCAAGGCGCCTTTTATGTAAATGTAGTATAACCTTAATGTGTAAATGCGGCGCAAAGCATACCGTCGCCAGCAATATTATTCCAACAAGAGGATGAAATTCAGGCAAATGATTAGCTGCGGTAAGAAGGCGAGGCCAAACCCTACAGAGGTGCGGTTAGCGCTACCTTGCATGGGCTGAGGCTAATACTTCCGTGGAACCTAAATGTTGGTAGTTATTTGTACATTATTATGATCACGTGACCAGAACGTAAAACAATGGGGCCTAAAAATCCTACTCAACACCGTAGCGTAGAACCTCATCAATCAATCAAGGAACCATAATCACACCAGCAAGAGCGCAGTTACAACTACTACGCCTTTTGCTACGTGATAGGTATCCGACACCAAATGCTTAAATGACATAAAGCTTCTTGGCATTGAGGCTTCTTTCAACAGATCTGGCATGGATACAGTGACATGCGAATAATACAGCATCCCTAAATTAATCTTCCTCTTGTTTTCGGTTTTGGGATGGCGGCTCCAAAAATCTACCTTTGCACAGCCGAAGCTTCATGTTGAGTGCCAATCGTGAGATTTCGACCCGGTGACCGGCCAGCCGAGCCACCTGCCATCGCCAGAGATATCAACAGCGCCGACGAGCAAGGACGCCAGGAGCAGATAGTTGATACTATTTTGTGCTGGAAGGTACGCTGCGGATGTCGTGAGAGAAAGATCTCAAAGCCTATAGTGAAAATATGTCGAACTCAGAAAGTATATATATCAGAAGGTTGTTGGGATGAAAGACAGCATCTTCACATCTCCACATCTTCAACCAGCCCATCAATCCAATACCATCAACATGTATTTCTCAACCACCAAGTCTCTTCTTCTCTTCGTCACTCTCGGCCTTAGTATGTTCTCTAGCGTCGCAGCAGCTCCCTTGGCGGACAGCGACCTAGCAGCCCGCGAAGCCAATATCGAGCAATGGAAACACAATCGCAACTGCTGAGTAAGGCGTCAAAAGCGCTTCTCGAGAGTGGCAGCAGCCAATTTCTGACCCTCCACCATTAATTGAGTTTAGGGGGAGTGAGTATACTTAGACTTGGTGCCGCGGCTTCTGTCCGATTACGAGGGTGTTTGGTTTGTTGTATTGCCCTTGTTTCAATGAGTTTTTGCATCCCATAAACGCTATTGAAATATCTTATCCTCGATCTTTATGTCGCAGCCAGAGAATAAAGTGTATATCCAACTTAAGCTCGCTATCCAGGGCTAGTTAGTGACGAATACTGAGGAGCTGGGAAGAGTCTAACAGATTGATCTTCTTTAGCCTTGGCCTCATCCTATCATCTAGTAACCCTTCAAGGTTTGGAAAAATTTCCGCAGCTAGAAGGAGCATTGTTTGCAAAGCAAAATTAGTATCATTTCCAGCAATACGGCATCCTTCGACAGGGCATCCAAGTTGTGCCAAGATATCTTGTAGACGTCGTTTGGGCACATTAGTACACGACCCAACCATTTTTGCTCGTAGATCGGTATCCAAAATGCCTACAATTGAAGTCTGGAAACCAAATTTGAGAGCATGGAATACTTTCATATCAGAACCTAAGTTGTAGTCCCCAAGCACGATGATGCGAGTTCGATCAATCAGTTTTACAAATATTTCTTTCAGGTTATCGATCCCGAGAGCCAAATAGTTTTTCCGCACCGGAGCCTTCCATCGATACGGACTCTGTTGGACCGGGAGTACCCAAGCCCAACGCTGTATGACTTCAGCACCTCCGCTGGTGGAACTGTGGAGAAGGCCCTAGTATCGAGTTTCAAAATCCCAGCTTGAGCTCACTTTATTCCTCCCCATATACCAGATTCCGCCTTTGAGACAAGACCCTGGCCGTCTTCAAAATCGATAGCTACAAATACAGCATCGGAATTCTCCTGAATGCCTATTGAGTCACGCCCGATGATCGCGAGGGGTACTGCAAATTCAATTAGAACAGGCCACCATTAATAGAATAGCTGGCAAATCACTTACAATCCCTCGGAGTAACTCCTCGTAGTGTAAACGAGAACCCCTGAGCTCAGAGTTCAACTTGAAGAGTACCCAGTAGTACCTTGTTGAGGGAATGGCCGCTGTATTAGTCTACCTTGTAGACAGAATGAAAGTATTGAGAGTTCGGCGCTTTGGTTTGCTGAATGAAATCGGGTGAAGCTTGGTCTTGAGAGGCTGATTGGATGCGGCATTATCTTTGTTTCTTCGCGAGGGGATGGAGTATACATATGTAATACCATGCACATGACTCATTAATCCGTCTCAGGCACCACCATATGGGTGGTCTACATACTAGTCTCCCCCGTTTATCTTAGCTAACACAGGCACATAGATTATACTTCCAAAATCGTCCAATTTTCATCCATCAGCAAGTAATTCTAGCCTTTTTGAGAAGTTCTTATGGCCCTCTGCACACTAAACATGGTAGCTGAAGTTGCTGGAAGGTAGGGTAGCTAACCCTCACAACATTTAGTCTTGAATTGAAGCAGCGCCACCAACAATAACAATAACAGCAACAACCACTTATCAAAGCCTATGTAGTATAACAGCATTACGCCATCCCTACTTGATCACCAGCGTTTGATTATTTAGTATCGTTTTAGGGATGTCCAGGAGACGCATGGTTGACCGCCGCCGCGCGCATTCCAACTTTTTCCTTCTTTGATGCACCATCTTTTTTTTTTTTTTTTTTGTGCTCGCTTCTGTAGCTTTTATGCCCTAGCGTGGCATTATTTTATGGGAAAGAATGAGATCTGGAAGTGTACATAGGCTCTTTCCTTGTCTCCGGTATTTTTATGGCAGCACCAGCCAAGAAATATGCCAAGAAGGGACTACCTTCGCTAGGGTTTAACTGAACATTTCTCAGATGAGCTGCTTATGAGCTCGAGCTTACTGTTCGTGCCCCGATTCAAAGTTTAATATCACTCAGATGTAATAAGGCGGGTTTAGCAAGCTAAGTTTCATTAAGGAAAATGGTCAACGGTGAGCGGATCTCTGCCAATATAAACAGATTCATATAAAAGCAGTTACTCCAGAAAAAGCACAATAATTATACTACCATTCGAGAGGAATCCACATAACAGGGATATAAATAGGCTCCTTTTCTAATAGACTATAGTTCCAACTTCACCTGATTCCTTCACCTCGTGCAATCTGATCATCCGAATATCCTTCTTGCACCGTCTTTAAGTATATGTCAAACTTGCTCGAGACAGTGATGACATGTTTAAGGTGTTGGAACGACATGCGCTCTCCCCTAAATGTCGCAAGCTGGCGCGCGGTGGTAATCACATTGCGGATTTGGCGGCCATTCAACTCATGCTCGGCGAGCTCGGTGAGGTAACATTCGACATCATCAAAGTCGATCCCAGGGGATTGCTCTTGAAACTTGCGCTTCCGAGAGCCCGGCTCTGTCACTGATGAAATCGAGGTTATTCCATTGCTGTCTATATCTTTCAACCGACTGATAAAGTTCTTCCAGATTTTTGTACGCTGGCCCTTTGTCAGATTCTCATAGTGCAACGACAGTAGAATTCTGGATTTGAATGCCTCGTCGAAAGTTCCAACCCGGTTTGATGTCAGGATAAGGATACCCTCGTAATACTCTAAGACCCGAAGAAACACAGAAACAAGAGCGTTGCGCTCCAGATTGTCAAGGCTCCTTTGTTCCAGGAACACCTCTGCTTCATCGATGAGGACAACACAGCCCCAAGTCTTCCCCAGGTGAAGGACAGACTCCAGATATTTCTCAACTTCTTCTGGTTTGGTTCCGATATCCCCACAAGTGACGCGAAACAGTGGCTTTTCAGCCATTTCAGCGACACTTTCAGCAGTGAAAGTTTTGCCTGTACCAGGCCCACCATGGAGCAGTATTATGAGCCCGTTGCCTTTTCTATCGATAATATCCGTCCCCTGTTCGCTCGCTATTTGGCGGAACACGAGAGCCTGTATTAATTCCTTGGTTTCGTTATCCACGACGAGATGATCGAATGATTTCTTATTCCATGTGACGTCACGTATCATGTCAACTTCAAGATCAACTACTCATCGTCAGACTTCTGTGTTCAATAACGTAGTATTGCGCAAACACTCACCCCATTTCTTGCTTCGCAAATCGTAACCAGGAATGGTGTTAGGGAAGATGTATATCTCAGGAGCTGGTGGTGGTTCATCAGAGGCCATCACCTCAGGCTTCATGCGTTGGCAATCTTGGTCACCAATGCTTGGGTATGCCACCTTGAAATTCCCAGAACTGTAGTGGAGCTGCTGGTATGTCTGAAAATCTACCACGAACCTCTCGCCGCTCTGGGTGCATGATATTAGTATAACTGCCGGAGCATTGTTATGAGATGATTATATTTGCTTACCCCATAAACACCTTTTCCATCCTCATATGACACAACATTCCGATGGCGACAATTCCAGAAAGTATTCCCGCGATTTTCTAAAGTAGATTTACAATTTTGAGGAGCATGCTTCAAGGGATATGCATTCAGTTTGCTAATGCTTATCTCTTCGTCGGTCGACACGGCTGAGCATACAATCTCGATGGGCTGCTCTTGTCGTAAAAACTGACCGTCATAATCGTATCTCCAGCTGTCTACTGTCCACCTCTTGGAGCATTTTTCTGGATTGAGGGAGTCTGAGCCCCTAGACCAGTCCCGCTCCTTATTTTCCTGGCTCAATGTTAGACCTGATGCCTGCAGAGGCCACGATCGAGTGATTGCTGCATGAAGTTCGGTCCTGTCTTCCCACACGATGACATCTCCCGGCTTGAACAGGAACGGCACCGTTTCTTGAGAAATAACTCCCCTATCCACCTGCTTATCCACAAGTTCGTACTTTTGCCCGTAGTTGTCCTCGATCCACGTTGTGACTAGACGCATAAGTGCCTCATGAGCAGGGCTCATGCCCTGCATCGCATCGGGTCCCCGGTAGTGGTACCAGAAAAGGTAAGGCGCTGGAATGGGACCCCTGATATTGAAGTTTGGAAAATTTACGGCGAAATTGGGCCGCTGCGCAAAGAATTCCTCGGCAGCATCAATCATCTCCTTCGAGTGGAACGAGAGTATTTCATTGGAAGGTTTAGGACGGGGAAGCGGTTTCTTAGCTCGTGAGGCACTTTGCACTTCGACCTCCTGATGTTTCGGAGAATAATACTTTGCGACTACGAAGGCGATGTCATCCTTTTGGCGAAGGAACCCATTGATGTCAGTGACAGGGAAGTGAGCTGTCAAGACAATTTCTCCCTTAGGCCCAATCAACCAGTTTGGCTCATCGAGATACGCCAAAGAGGGTGCGCCGCTGTCAGGTAAGATAAAGTTCAAGGTCTGTCCTCGTGCTAAGCTCTCCTGTGTATTCTTCAAGCTTTGGTTCTCGGCTTCAAGCGAAGCAATACGTTTAGCCAGTTGCTGATAAGATCCACTCTGCTCTACACTTGATACCGGATCGATATATTTTGCGGACGTGTGATTGCTCTCTATACTTATCTCGCCATCTGATAGATTATGCAAGGGTTGATTATGAGGCGATGTATCCGCCTTCAATTCTGGGTCAGACACTAATGGGCCCACCATACCGTTTTGAGCTTCTGCGAGTAGCATGGAATCGCCTTCTAATGATACTTTCTGTCTCACACGATTTAACCTCACCGCTTGGTCTGCTAGGATTAGGTAATTCTGCTGCTGCTGAACATGGGCTATCTTTTGTTGTCGGACAAGCTCTTGTAGATGATATGGTGACAACTTAGCTACTTGATTTATAGGCTTGTAATCTGATTGTGTTTCCCAGCGGTTGCCAATTAGCCGCCTAGAGGATCGAAGGATGAAAAGGATCTCGTGAGCGAAGTCACTAGCGGAAGTTTTGTCTCTCGAGATAGTGAGGTGATTCCAAATCCGTCGAAATTTCTGCCTCTTTCTCTCACCTGGTGTAACACCATCAACTATGTCCTTTTGACAGTCTTTTTGAGTCTCAGATTGGCCAGGTGCAGCAGGTACGGCTGAAGTATCTCGCTTTGGACTGAATTGGGTCTCAGATGTGGCAGGGGACTCGTTTTTGATCAACGGTGCCTCCGCTCCCGTTGGTGTTGTATCGCTGGACCAAGTTTCGTCTGTTACTATGTCTTCATCAAGTTCGTAATACCAGTCGTCGAAAATACCATCATCGTAGTCTATCGTAGTCTTAAATTCGACACTAAGATTGTTTAATACCAGCCTGAGCAAATCGTCCCTCATACGAATTGGCAGAAGTAGAGCACTCGAATAGACTTGATCCTGCAATTCATCATAGGCTCGTGTCAACTTTTGCTTATATAAGCCTAGGAATTCTCTCTTGCCAGGTTTCTTGAGTGGATAGTATTCGATAAGTTCGTCAAGAACCTCCCCAAAGATTTGATTGCTTCTTTCTTTGACTTGTGTCTCAAAAAAATTCGATATTAGTTCAAATTCTTCATGTTTCTGTATAAACTTGGAGAGCACATGTGGAAGATCATCTAGCTCCTCTTGGTCTTCCTTTGTAGTGATCGTTCCCAATGCAAGTATTCGTGGTGGGTCGCCAAATCGCATGACGATCCTCACCAGCCGTAACTAAAGTTGAGCCACTGAAATAGTATTATAAGCCCATGAAATAAGAACGCTTAGTTGGAAAAAAAATTAAAAAAAAAATTACACGGCATCCAAAAAGGGACGTTGCCACATCATCATGTCTTATAAAGTGATGGTACAGTAGCGTTCAAGTGCGGCTTGGGGTAGCATAAAGTGTGGCGGTGAACACACTTCCCAGATATTTGCGTTGGTATTAACTAACGAATACTGTGAGTGGAGGACACAACCTAGGCTGTAAATGGTGGCGGCCAACTGTAAGTATTTGACAGGCTAGGCTTGGATATCAACTCGCGAGCGTTGCCGGCAAGGCAGATACTGTAGATTAAAAGGCTGGCAGGCTAACTTGGTGATTAGTGAGTGCAGCCTTGTAGTTGGAGAATCACTGAGGCATTTATCAGGCAGCCTGGTCTACTGATAACGCCATATCGGGCAAAGGCTTGATGCCAATGTTAAGGCATTCTTCACATAGCGAGCCGTAATTTGGATGGCCCATGCCAGCTGTGAGTAGCAGTGCTCACTGTCGTCCAGTACCCGCGCGAAAAGATTTCTACAACATAATATGCCCAAGCGCGCAAACGTGATATTTTGTGAATATACCCGAGCTTCGTTTCAGGATCGCTCTTTGAATTCTTCGGTATATGCTGAGGCCCAGAGCTTTGATATTCCGTCAGCCTGCGATTTTTCATGGCTGGAGCCCCATACGTGTTTAGGGAAAGTGAGAAAGAAGCACAAGGATGGTACATACCATCCACAGATATCCAATCAAGGTGCGTTCGCTTTTTATTCCCATTTTCAGGCACCAGGTCAATTTGATCGATGAGCTTTAATTTATTTGTATAATACTGATTGTCTTATAGCAACCTGCTTGAAGATGCCTTTGTGGAGGCAAAGCTTAAATTTTCATCCACACTGAGCAAAGACCAGACAAAAATTGACTTTGTGAACTCAAAAAACAATTTAGAGGAGGTGCGAGCGTTAGTTGCTCAGTCTATGGAAAAATATGAAACAGGGGGGAAAGATTCAAAAGCTAGGAGGTGGCTGAAAAGCTTTTCCCAAAGGGTCAGGTTTTATGCTGATGTTTTGGATGTGCTTGTGCAACACCATCCAGAATATGTTGCTCTTGTCTGGGGCGCCATGAAGTTCCTGTTCACTGTAGGGTTAACCTTTCTATATCGAAACTGCTGTGAGTAATTTATAACTAACCTCTATACAGGCCGTGGTAAACCACGAAAAGGTGGTTAGTAAGCTGGCGGAGGCTCTATCGCATATTGCAGACAGTCTTCCTCGCATAGAGCTCGCCGCCAACCTATATCCGACTGAAAGAATGCGGACAGCTGTTGCTGAATTGATTGCCCATATTCTTAGATTCCTGATTCGAGCTCACGACTGGTACCAGGGAAGCACATGGAAGCATGTTATCCACAGCATCACTCAGCCTTCCGAGCTTCGATATGATGATTTACTTGAGCTCATTTCTCGTAGTTCCGCTGTAGTTCATGAGTTGGCTGTGTCTGGCCAGCAGGTCGAGTTTCGATACGTGCATAGTAAAGTTGATGAGATTAATTCAAAGGTGGATGCAAAGTTTAGCCAAGTCACTTCCAGGCTCGAAGAGATAGGTACCGCAATGAGCTGTAAGCTTGACCATCGCAGTTGAATCTTTTGAGCTTCCTGACTCTTATAGTGCAATCTGCTGCAATGATATCCACAAACCATCGTCTCACAGATTTGCAATTCTCGCAGATAATGGGCTCGCTTTCCGACACAACAATGTGCGACCCTGTAAAGGTGCTTAATTACTTTATGGCTGCTCGTCGCAGGACATACCATAATCCCGCCAACGATATGTCAGGGCGTTTCTGGAACTCGCCCAACTTGAGAAGATGGACGTCTTCAGACCATTCGGACATATCGATCATTAAAGGGAATTTTAGATCGCGGCAGGCTTTGAGGAACTTTTGTGTTGGGGTTATTGAACAACTTGGCGCCTCCCAGGTCCCTGTTCTTTCGGCAATGAACATGCCATCTACAGATCCCTCTTCTTCGTGTATTTCTCCCATTGACCTTTTCAAATACCTTATCCGACAGGCATTACCACTCAGACAGAACATTAATACGGAAAAATCAATGTCGCTAAGCTGTGCCCGTTTCTATGGCAACCTCACTGAGACAGATTGGTTCCAACAGCTCGAATCTGCTTTGGCCGATATTGGCAGAGAAGTATACATTATCATCGACCTAGAACTTCTGAACAAAGATTTCGGCTCGCCTATCGGATTTCCCTGGCTATCGGCCTTCCTTGGTTTCTTCGCCCAAATGTCTGAAAGCAGAACTTCTCATCGTGTCAAAGTTCTCCTTTTCAGCTACGGCTCGGAACTGCCGTTCACTCTCTCCAGCAGCGAGTACTCTGACTTCGTCATACATACAGGCGTAGTTAGTGCACGCCAACGAAGAGCTAGGAGAATTGGCACTAGGAAGCAATCTGGTCAACTTCGCATTGGAGACACTTGTGGTTATGTCCCAAGGGCCAGGCTGAGGAACTTAGGACGCAAGGTCTAGCTTGAATATGTTTATGCCGATGCAGTATGCGTTAGTTTCAAGGATTCCATATCCGACAGCACCACAAGATATGCTATAGCTGTTACAGCTTTGCACGAAGGGTCAAAAAGATTATGCCTTGGCTATAGTCTACGGTTGGGTTAAATGCTTCACTGGGTGGGTCATGGGGGAAGGGAAATTGCTGAAGCTTACTTTTATCCTTAGAACGATAGGACCATATCTTTCATTTTCAGCTTTGACCTACAAACTTCTAAGTAAGCAATACTTGTGCAGCCGTTTCGTTGTATAAATATTGCTGCTGTTGGTTAGTTATAGATACTTAGCAATAGTGTGAAGATGCTTGGCGGAATACAAATTTCAACGTCTAGTGCTTTTAGGTGATAGCCTCTTTAAAGCACTAAAAAAAAGAACATACAACGTAGACACTGCTTTTACTATATATGCGTATTACGAGCTATAGCTGTACTGAGTGAAAAATCTCTATTCTTAAGTAATCGGAGGTCTTGGAATTTGGCCTTTTTCGCTTCCTCTCATTATGTTTATCAAATAATACAAAATTACAAGTTCCGTTCACAGTTTGTTAGATATGTCTACTTGTACTATTCCTGAATGAGATCTAATTACATGTCTACTCTGATAGCCTCATTTATCCTTAATACAGACATTCCTTTACTTTAAATCGCAGCCCCTTCCCATTCTTGTCCGGCTCGCCGGCAATATGTGCCCATGAATGGTCGATATCCCGCTCACGCACCACATCATGGAGCTCAAAGTCAAATTGTCTGAACATAAGAGCGAGTGCAGTACGTAGCTCTGCTTGGGCAAAGCTACAACCGGATGAGTTAGCTGGGAACGCACACGTAAGATAGGATAGTACAGAAGTTATAAAAGTCTGTTTGAGCCAGGAGAAACTCACTGAAGACCTAAACAGCCTCTTCTGCCATGCGCAAAAGGCATGAACACGTGATTCATAGAGGCGAGTATCTCAGGCGACTGCAGCCATCTTTCGGGCGTGAAGTCCATCGGTGACGGGAAATACTTCTCGTCATAGGAGTTGCGGGTGGGTGTCATGGAGACTCGAGTCTAGGGAAGCGTAGGTTTTCCGTTAGTCTCTTGCTTGCGAATGTAAACAATATATAGGTGTATACGTAGATATACGGGGAGAGGTGTAACTTACTCCACGCGGTATTGTCCATTCGCCATACACAAGATCCTCATTCGGCGCAACCAAGCTGAGGCGGTGGTCTGTGACCTTCCCAATGCGGAGAGCTTCCTTCATGACTGCATTCTGTTTTCAGGAATCAGTATCTGAGTGCTTTTTGATCTCTGACTAAAACCAATAGAAGTGAAATACCAGATAGGGAAGTGTCTCCAGCTGCTTGAGCGTGACTGGACTGTGGGGTCCTGGCATAACAGTCTTGAGCTCCTTCAACAATCGTTCTTGGATGGGTGGATTTGCCATGACATGGTAAGCTGCAATGCCCATGGTACGAGCAGTGGTGTCACTACCTGCCAGTAAGATCTCAAAGCCCTCATGTGCCATTCTTGTAGGCCTCTTCTCCGACTCAGGCATACTGCTAGCTAGGAGTGAGCGGTAAAGAGTATGCGCATGAGGCCCTTTCTCAGCTGATGTGTCGATCATGGCTTTGTGCTCTTCGACGTCCTTCTGGGCAGCTTTTATCATGCTCTGTTGGGTATGAGCTGTCATTCTAAGAAAACCTAGGCAACGAGATGTAGGAAAGGCAATACTTACATGGTGAACAGTGAGGATTGTGGCAAGAGGCTTGTATATATAGCGGAATGGCGCAATTGGAAGTGACAAAGCAAAAGGGATCATCCACTCGCATTGCTTCAGTATAGGATACGCAGCAGCAAACGCCTTGAACACCTTGTCAAATTCCATTGCCTTATCAGGGTCGTCCAAAAGATTCAGCGACTCGTCGAAAGTACATGTTCTCAGACTATCATTAGACCATCCCAGGAACAAAGCCCTTCCAATGACGATAGTGCCTTTAGAGTGATGCTCTCTTAGGATGTCGCACATGTGAGCCGAACGCTCGTAGATCTTCTCGTAAAGATACTTCTCAACTGAGGCTTTGGAGAAATAGGAGCTGACTGGAGCGCGGCGCTTTGCGTGGAGCTCGTGAGAAACCGTGCCAAAGCCTGTTCATGCTGTCAATCGTAATTTACATGCCAATATGCTTCGAAGACATACTTCCATCTGCTGTCCCAGCAGCATGTGCAAGTGATGAGTCCTTATGGCGGATCTGACTTGGTCAGTCTAGCACTGCCCATGTATTGCATATATTTTTACAATACCTGTAGCGGTCCTGCGTATAGAACTCGAGCCCATTCTGGATCCTTGATATGGATCTCATCCGGTGTAACACGCACGACAGGGCCTCAAGCACATGTTAGGCCAAAAGCTGACATAACTATCTGAGAGTTGCACTCACCATACTTGTCATGCATTTCTTCTACTTGAAGGATATACTCACCCCCTTGGCCGGTGAACAGGTCCTGATAACATTCCCACCAGCGCGATGCGGCAGAGAGCTTGGGTCCAGGGAATTTGGCAAGTGGATGGAAGTATAGACGGTATACGACAAGCGCAGCTTGGTATAAGATCCAGCTGAACACAGCGGCGACAGCAACATACGATTGAATCATAGCTGATGAATGGAGATAGAACAAAAGGTGGACGACGGACGATGGACCTATATTGCAAGGTTATTCAGAGAGTCGTTATATTTATTCATGCAACAAAATACCTTCACTTTCCAATGGCCTTTCACGCTCTAGACAGACTTACGAAACATGGAAAAAAAACAAGTGGTTGAAGGATGGTGTTCCAATGGTATCGTAAGGTGTGGATCTAACAAAGGTTGAGAATAATTTGTGTCCAGGTACTTGGTTGCCACTTCATGGTAAGTCTTTCCCTGACAGAAACGACAAGGTAAAGTAGCACAATAGATACCCCGATGTGACCCGTCAATTTTGTATCCATGGAAAACCGTGACAACTAACTAACAGTTCACATGTACAGTAGTTTATGAATGTAGCGCTGCATGTGATAAAGGCGATGACCAGGCGGATCCTTGTCAATGCAGCAATTCTCAGGGGCAGCTTTCCGTATAATCGGTTAGTTTACTAATACCAAAAGTCGGGTTCGAACTTTAAGAAGAGGGAAAAGCCCCATAACCCAACCTTGGTCCGTGTCAGTTCAGTTGGCTTGGCCAGTCCCGCTATATATCCGCTCCTCCTTCTAAGCTTGTTCATTGTCTTTTTATGTCAGGTAGACAGTCAAATCACGATATTGAGCAATAATACCACCCGCTCCACCTTCTCAAACGCCTCTCAACAGCATCTATGACTAGCCAAACTCCTAAGCCAGCAATCCTCATTGTCCATGGCGGCTACTTCCTTCCCCCAGCCTGGGACGCTTTCAAGACCACCCTAAGTTCTCTAGGCTTCGCAGTCAGCGTTCCCCGACTACCCACTTGCGGTGACACCAGGCCACCTACGGCACTACTTTCACATGACGTTGCTGCTGTCAGCGCTGCTGCTCGAGAGCTCCTCTCCGCCAACCACAAGATCATCGTCCTCGCGCACTCCTACGGCGGAATCGTTGCATCTGAAGCTCTCACTCCCGACCTCTTTGCCAGCAGTAATGAAAACAAGAAAGGCATTGTGTCGCTAGTGTACCTTGCTGCATGGCTAGTCCAACCTGGGGATACTCTCGCCGACGTTATTGGAAAGTACGGTTTCCAATCTAAAGTTGACCTGGGTCAAAACGAGGATGGTACTGTATACGCCAAGAATGCGCCTGAATCGTTCTTCAACGATATTAACGGTGCTAATCCGGCCCGCGCTAGTGAACTCGCAAAAGCTA
Source organism: Chalara sp. BL73 (assembly GCA_918026815.1). Lineage (NCBI taxonomy): Eukaryota > Fungi > Ascomycota > Leotiomycetes > Helotiales > Chalara > Chalara sp. BL73. Next base: position 55,438 of record CAKJVC010000053.1, on the reverse strand, counting down.
ATGTCACACATAATTGGCTTGGCGCGACCGGGAAGGTGACGGCAGCTCCATGGAAAGATCTCCCCACGACCTATGTGCATACGACTAATGATCTGGCGATTATGTTGCCGCTACAAGAGAGCATGGTGAAGGATGCGGTCGATGCGTTGGGATCCACTGGTCGTAAGATCGAGATAGAGACGATTGAAAGCGCACATTGTCCATTTTTGAGTAAGCCGGACGAGGTGGTCGCCATCTTAGAGAGGGCTCTGGCGAGGATTCCCTGAGAGAGGTAGAGCGGGTCGGAACGTTGGAGATGGCTTGGCGATTCTGGAGACATCATTTCACATTCCCTTTCTCGGGGGGAATCATATTGAGAATATCAGCCTAGTATCCATCCCACCTTTTGCCTCCCATAATACGTTTCGAGACCCACTCTCTGGTTCCTCGTCAACGCATTTCCTTATTGCGTCAAGGAGATCTTGACATCAATAACGGCCGGAGGCTGTATTCAACATAAAGGTGGGGGCTAAGTGCTGCTTTATGATTGGCACTGCCAGGCCTTCATTGGTCAAACTAGAATCCCTGCTCGGCATAGGCCCCGGCATAGCCCTTGCATTTGACCTAGTAGCTCCCGCAGCAGTGGATACCCAGGGGTTTCTGCGCCGCACCAGTACATCGTAGATAAATGACACAAGAGGGTAACATAGGGTACTTCAATGATGTACTATACGAGATACCTAATGTAAATGAAAGTGCTGTGCATTGCATAAGCACTTATGCACTGCAGACTAAGCGTATATGCTCTATACAACGTAAGCAACAAGGAGAACCTAACCTTCGGCAATTGCGATGCTTGAAGTGCTACTGTGTGGGTGCGGCGAAGCTCCCATGGTACTTACTATTACACTACTCAAAAGATTTTATGGACGTCCACTACTGGACAACGAAGTACGTCAGTTCGATGGTTTATTTTTGAGATATGAAACAATGAGTGATCTGGCTGTCGGCACTTTGAGTACCCCTGTCTCGCTTAAAAGCCTTATTCCAGATCTTTTTTAGTGGCGTTTACCGACCAGTTGGACCTGGATGTTTCCTGATGCAAGAGTACGTTTTCTTTAATCAGATAATTCAGTACTATTCAACTATAGCTTTTGCGCTTCAAGTATTTTACGTGTACGGCCTATACCATCGCACCCTTCGAATTCTCGTGGCTGATGCTAATATTATGCGTCAACGTGATCGCATTCCCTGGCATAATTGCCTCTTGACTCTCGGGCCGACCGCCGAGCTTTCCAGCCGCGATATCCAAATTATACATTTCCCTCTCATCAGTGCCAGTTCCTTGAGCCTTCTTATAGCCCCATCGTTTTTGGTGGTAGCCGCTGTGGTCACCAGTCGCTGAGCTCCCATACCCGGTGTTCTGGCTTTTGGTGGTAGCGCGGAAACGGCCACGAAAGAGAGGCCATAGCGGAGCGGCGGAGGAGGCAATGAGGACTACCCACATCTCTGTCATACCTAGAATCATGAGAGGTGCGATGGCATCTGTGGGAAAAGTCAGAGTGGTGTCTAGTAGAGGTAAGGAATGCTAGAAGATGGATACATACACGTAGCATCTTCCTCGGTTGCGAGGCGTTTGAATTGTACCGTCTTGACAAGACTGCACACGGCGGTGACAACACCGAGACCCATCAAAAACGAGATAATGAGCTTCAGCTGTTTGCGGATACGTAGGTTCCAAATGATGATTACTGGATAAAGTGCGAGTAGGAAGTCGGCAAAAGTACCCCAGGCTGTAAAGGACCAAAGTCAGGGCGATGAATGTCAACAGGATGAAGAAGACAATTACTTACCACCAGTGATATATGCCCATATTAAGGCGCGGTTTATTCCATTGCAGTTACCTAGAAGCTGTTGATCCCACAGTTTGGCTGAAGGATAGCATTGCGTGAAAATCATGGGAGTCGTGACAATATACATTATGCCCTAGACTTTTATTAGTTCATTCTTCGATTATTGTAAATGAAAGGAGCCCGAAGAACCCACATTCAAAGCGACTGTGCTAATCAAGATCCATTTCCCCATTTTGTTCGTCCGATCCTGAATTTCGAGGATATATAACAGAGCGGAAAGCTTGCCGAAGAACACTGAATAGGAAATCGTGTTCGCGGCTATCCACTCGAACAGCAGCGCATCAGAAAGCTTCGGCGCAAACATGACTATGCCTATATGATTGCCCAAACCATATAGTGCTGCGAGCGTGTAAAAGATGGAGGAGGGAAACCCAAGACACCAGGCGACGCAAGCCCAGAACAGCGACCATCCTCCAGCACTCTTGAAAATAACAAATCTGGTGTATATTCGCAGTCCGATGAGAACTGTTGCGATAGTAAACAGCGCCCAAGAAACTGCAACGATTTCCGGCCCATGGCCGCCATAGTAACCTCCCGGCGGAGGCGAAGTTGTTGGAGTCAAGGTCGCAGACATGACAGCTAAACAAAATCAAATATATGCAGCGCAGAGAAGAGATGTGGACGGACGCGAAAGAGCGCTGGAGGGGAAGCGAGTAGATTATTTTATTCAAAGAGATACTTGGTAAGGTTTGAGATTGCAAACACCCAATTCCAAATCCAAATCAACGACGCCTGCAGGCGAGAGCTCCTATAGGCAAATGCATGTGGTAGGGGAATAACGTGGTTTGCTTGGGAGAAAGGTTTATCTGGCATATGCATGACGATACCAATCAGGTAAGCTGACGCCGCTCTTTGGTTCTCGTGATACTGTTACATTTTGTCACAGATAAGAACTAGTCGTTGTAACCCTAAGCATGTGCGCGGGTTGGGAATTGGCTAGGAAAGGAAGTTGGGATTCCATAAAAGAGCGTGAAATTTTCATACGATCCCCAGAAAACACTAAGGAGTTATGATGTCCGTGTAATGTGGTGACCGATACTGTTTTCACGATCAGCTGAAGTACCTTGTCGTTTCGATCTGAAGAACGGTTGCAGCTACCCAAAAAAGGTTACCAGGGTATGCTGTGCCTGACAATTGTGAGACACCCCCCGCACCTGTGGCCTGTTTAAGCAGCCCATTCTCATAGGTACAGCCGTGTAGCACCACAGCGGTGCTTCCCGCGATCCCACCCACCATCTGCAGCCTTTTCAGCCCCTTTACAATTAGGTGGATCCCATGGGGGATTATCCCCTGTAAAATAAATACATACCTCCGGGATACGTCCGTACCTCTAAACCCATAATTGATAGTCGTTGCTACTTTGTAGGAAATTTTTCTAACGGCCTGAGGACTTGGACAATGTGACTCGGTCTGTGGGTTGTGGCCTCGGCCAGTTTCTGGTAACCTATAGCTGACGTATGCCTTCTCTTAGCCAATCAAGGATTGGAAGACATCTTGGACATCTTTGCTAAGAAGAGTGCCCGTATCAATAATGCGGTGTAGCGGCATTGGGATTCACTCATGTAGAAGGTGTTGTCACTGTCGGGAGATCCAGTATATAGGTTTTAATCAGCCTGAAAAAAACCCGACCTACAGTATCCCCAGTTCGTTGTGCGTGATCTACAATAGCTTGATCCTGCCATGGTTGCCATTACAGCAGTGCCGTTATCTCGCCATGACCTTGCTTTGAAGCAAAAGAATCGTCAGCGTGTTCTGGCCGAATTACAGAACACAACCCTGAAAATTGATGGACTCAACTCTGCCTTCAAGGCATGGCCTTTTAAAACAAATGTTCATGTTGACCGCGCTCGTAAAAATGTGAATCTCATGTTACAAAGGTAGGTAATTCAGAATAGTCTAGACAGATGTCAAAAGTTGTTACCGAAACTAACCTGCCTTGAAAAAAGTCGTTTTCCAAATCACCCCAAACTACACAAGCTCAAGGCCGGCGATTATGGGCTCTTCGGGGCAACTTGGTGGCCATGTGCGAGCTATGAAAGACTTCTCGTTGCTACATATGTATCTTTGTGGGTAAGTGCCGAACCGCTTTCCAGAGCTTCGCTGCTTTGCTAACATCAGAATCAGTTATTTATGTGGGATGACGGTCTCTCTTCCTCAGTAAACACAACTATATATTTATACTGATAACAATTGGCAGAGCTTGACTCAGACGTTGGAAGCATCGCGGGCAGCTTCGAGCTTGGTCAGAGGTACCGTGCGGAGACCCTCAAGTTCGTATCAAATAGATTGGGCCTTGATGGGTCGGAGAAGCTGCTCACCAGCAATAACGAAATAATCAATAGTTTTGATTATATTGGAGATGCTCTACGGGGTTCCTATAGTGTTGGTAACATACCAGATATCTTCGAGCACGGGATATTTTCGCTAATGGGATATACATAGAGCAAAGGAAGCGATTCATGCAGGAGTTCATTTTCTTTATGAATACCTCTGAAGTAGAACAGCGACTAAGGCTTAAGGAGAATTTGGTCACTGTCGAGGAATTCGCAGAGTACCGTCTGGGTACCAGCGCGGTGCGAGTTGTGCTTGCGGTCAATGAGTAGGTACCTTACCATAGTATTTTGTCTCTGCTAAGATTCCCTTACAGGTACTGCAATGGTACCGACCTCCCATCAAATATCATAAATGACAAAGACTTCGAATCGCTGTGGGACCTTACCAACGTTAATATCTGCAAGTAAGAGACCCTCCATTTGCCTCGCTGTCTACCACATTCGTGACTGAAAGGTGCTAACATTCCCAGCGTCAACGATCTCCTTTCCGTCAAGAAAGAAATTGTACGTCTCGTCGGGAAACCCCCCAAAATACTGCAAACTCTACTAATCTTCCTCCACTCTAGGACCAAGGGTCTGCCGAAAGTTTAATCCCAATTCTCTTCACGCAGCTTGGATCAACACAAAAGGCAGTCTCATATGTGATGGATACAATCCACTATACAATCCGAGACTTTGATGCCACAGCGCAGCGCCTCTTGACACGGTTCACGGGAGAAGACAAAGCGACGAAAAAGGCGTTAGAGGAGTTTGTGATGGGGTGCAAATACTATTGTACAGGTAATCTAGCTTGGAGGTAAGATTTTCCTTGGCCGCCTCTAAGCGCAATCTGCACTCCACTATTTCCTCTTTATCTTACCCTTGAAGATTTGAGCGCTATTTGCTTACTTTACGCGCCTGAATATAGTATGTCTACTGGCCGATACGGAGTACACCAGGACCTGCATCTGGACACGATTACGCTGGTGCTGGGCAAGCAGCCTGCAAGTATGATATAGAGCAAATGAATACGCGAGTTTGAGGACTATGGAATCTTTTTCATCATTTGAACACATATTTCTTCAGATACAACGTTTTGTGGTTTTGTATTGTCTAAGAAAGTGCAAGATATAAAGAATTGTGATTATAGAGCATAGATGGCCGTTAGCCAGCTAGTCACCTTGGTAGATTTTTGTACTGTTGAATTGAGAATATTTACATTAGATTTATCATGACCAATGCGACTATTTCCTTCAAAGTAAAATGACAGGATTGTCAAAGAACAAATGGGATCTAAAAATGCCCGTTAATTAGATAGGATGAAAGTTTACCGCGCCGGCTTTATCCACCTTTTTAATATTTTTTCTACTCCTTTCTTCCAAGCTTCTTACATTCTTAATTTCCCGATAGAATGTCTGCTGCGATCTTCTCCGCCAAAGCATCTGAAATGATGCCACAAATTAGTATTTTATCCATCTCAGTCACTTCACATCATCTCAGAAATCACTTACAAACAGTAGCCTGTGGATGTCCTGGCGGCAGTAGTGGAAACGTACTCGCATCCACAACTCTCAAACCAGTCACGCCGAACACTCTGGCATGGCTGTCCACTACAGCTAACGGATCGTCCGCCTTCCCCATCTTGCACGTCCCTGCTGCGTGGCTTATCGTGGTAGCGCTTTGCTTAATTACCTCAAGAATAGCCGCGTCACTAGTGACCTCACTTCCCGGTGCGAACTCTCCACCGCCAACAATGACTTTCTGAATCTCGGGGGTTTGGAACACCGCCCGGGCGCGTTTGAATGCTGCGATGGCGACTTCCTGGTCGCGGGGATCCGCAAGCCAGTTTGTATCTACGATAGGATTTACGGCCGTGTCCGTGCTGTTAATGGTCACGTTGCCGCGGGAGAATGGGGACATAAGACCGGCAAGTGAAGAGACGTAATTACGGCCGTCGGGTGTCAGCGAGACTAGATTGAGGTCGAAGGGCAAGAGCTCAACATCAGGCCAGTCAGCGCCAAAAGTTGTGTCGAGCGCGGCGCGCGTAGAATTGCTGACGGCGCCGGAGGGTAATTTCTCAAAAGCCACAAAATCTCCGCCAACATTGGTAAACATGCCTGTGCGGGCATTGTTGTACAAGTCTACCTGCGTGGCGGCAAAGGAAGGGTTGCTTAACAGCTGAGAGTGCGTGGTGAGGCCAACGGCATACGCGGGACCGAAGACTATGTGGTCCCACAGGTTCTGGCCAACGCCAGCGAGAGTATTCACAGGAGTGATGCCATTGGCGCTAAGGGTGGCAGAGGGGCCAATTCCAGAGACCAAGAGGAGTTGAGGGGAACGGAAAGCGCCTGCCGAAACAATGACTTCCTTGTTGGCGGAGAGGGTGTAGGCTTGCCCAGCAGTATTGACTGTCACACCGGTGGCCTTGGTGCCGCTAAACACAATGTTGGAGGCGGTGGTTGACTTGTAGATATAGAGATTTTTTGTTTCTTGGAGGGCTTCCCGCAGAAAGGAAGACTCGGATGTGCTGCGCACTTGGTTGGTTGTGCTTGTTTGCGAGATATATGCATAACCGAGGATGTTGCCATCAGTGAAGCCTTTAACTGCGTTAAGGCCTAAAGTTTGCAACGAGTTCTGGAACCAGGATGAGATTGCATTCACCCAGTATGGATATGAGACCTGAAGTGGCCCTCCAGAACTACTAAAGGCTGTTGTGTTGGTCACGGCCGAGGCGTTTGCAGGCCGTCTCGAATTTTGTGGTGCGTTGAAGTGGACGGACTTCTGGAAGAAAGGTTTTAAGCTTTCAAAGGTATATGCTGTGTCACCCACAGCATCTGCCCATTTTTGATAGGCGCCTGCAGCACTTCTCATGTACCAGAGGAAGTTCCTTGCACTACCACCTCCCAGTGTTTTTCCAGAGGTGTAGTGTACTGAGCGTCCTCCAAAGCCCTAGATATCATGAAAAACCGTCAGCACATGCGTTCTGTGATAGAAATCTACCTCTTTCAAGGCACGACAGAAAATTGTCTCGAGTATATACTGACAGCTTGAGGCGTTGTGAACTGATACCAGTCAATCAGGTTATTCCGTATGACAGGCTGCGCGTCTATGAAGTAGACTGCATTAGCTGGGATCTCTGTCAAATTCCCATTATCCGTCTCATAGAAGCCACCAGCCTCAATCAAGGCTACACTGAACTTCGGGTTTGCTGCAAGCCGCCTAGCCAATGTGTTTCCTGCAGTTCCACCGCCAACAATTACATAGTCAAATGTCTTTGGGAAACCAGGTGCACCGAAGTGATCCCCAATAAGACTCTGACTTGTGAGAGTCTCTTGATATGAAGTATCACGTCGGTATTTCTCGCGAGGAACCAAGGCGGTTATAGTTGAAGCGAGTACAGTCGCCGCAACTGCGACTGAGGAAATGAACTTCATATCAGAGTTATATGGTGAATGTCAAGATGAAGACTCTTGGTGTACTCTGGTCAGCAGCAACCGGCGGATATTGAGTTAATCTATAGACGTCCCAGAAACTAAAAATTAAGATAAAGGTAGCAGCATGCAGCACGTGGGAAACGTGGCGAAAACGTGGAAAGGCTAGTAGGAATGGTAGCATGGGAGCACTGATTGGTAAGTTGCCTAGCTATTGTATAATTAATTGGCTCTTTTCCAATACTTACATGAGTACCCACATGCAGGTGGATGCAGGTGATCTCACCTGCATATAACGCATATACATCACTATTATTAGGGATACTTGATTATACTTTTGTTGTATTAAGCCCGTGACTCTGTACAATGGAATTATGGAATTACGGAAATGTTTCTTCTAATTCTATAATTTACATATAGCTTTGCATAATGACTATCCCATCAAAATACAATCAATACATGTCTAATTCAGAATCCTAGAAATGTCTACAAAGCTAATTTTATTGGCATTGCTGCTTTTATTGTCCAGGATGTGAATGATACATAGTCGGAAATATTGGCCGTAACCGGGACGGCGAATTAGGAAGCTGGCATTTGTTTTATGGGTCCCATTAGTGTCGCCTGCAGGCATTCTATGTTGATATATAAGGTTACATCCTGATTCCTTCCGAGAGATAAAAGTGAAACACTATCAGAAGTGGTATAAACCCCAAATCTGTCTGGTAGAGCTACAAGCCCTTTCTAGAACGCAACAACGCTAAATACGAGGCGCTGCTTAAGAAGAGCTTCGGAGAACATTATGGCTCTTGAGTAAGTTTTTCTGACACATGACTCGCCATATTTTGGAATTAGCTTCGCTAATCAGCAATACCCAACCAGGGAGGAGAAGCAGAGAGCATACCCATTACCGGGCAAGGTAATTAGATCCGCTATCCCCGAAGACTTCGTTCATGCTAACTCTGAATGTCCCAGTCAAAAGTAGAAACCAACCGTCTAGGTATTGCCATCCGCTCCACTCCTCGCTTCTTTCTCCCAACCGCATTATACTCACTCTTTCAACACATTAGATGGCCAACACGCCATCTTTACGTCACGCATTGGTGGCCTTTATCGAACGCCATTCCCCGCTAACTTCTCGCCCCCACGTACCCTAGATGTGGGTTGTGGCACTGGAATCTGGACCCGTGCCTTCGCCCGTGCACACGCGACTTCCCGCGTTGTGGGGATCGACCTTAATCCACCGTCCGAACGCTTTGTCGAGGACGAAAATGTACCAGATAATTGCACCTTCGTTAAAGCTGACTTTTTCGGGGAATGGGATGGCCTCGTGGCTGCAGGTAATGACTCAACTTTATTGAAAGCAGATTCCGAAGATTCTTCCCTTGCCCGATATGATTTCATCTATATGCGCATGCTCATGGCCGCGGTCAGCGACTGGCCAGCATTGCTGCGAAAGGCGTTCCAGAACCTGGTTTCCGGTGGCAGGCTCGAGCTCTTTGAGGGCCTCATGGAAATGAATGCTGAGGATGGGAGCACAGGCGAAACAAGCGCTGCGATTCGCTGGTTCCAAATGGCGCAGAGGTATATGGCTGCCCACAGAATCAAGTGGGATGCCGCGCTGGACTTACCATTGCAGCTGCGTGAGGCCGGATTTGCGGAGGTGGAGGACCAACCGGTGAAAATGAAGTTGTACAGGGAGGGGAACGAGGAGAGCTGGGTGGGTGGGGATTATGCTCGTGATATGGCTGGGCTCGTGGATGGAATGGGCCAGAGGTTGAGAGCGGATCAGAGCTCGTCCTTGACTGAGACGGAGTGGGATGTGTTAGAGAAGGAAGCCAAGAGGGAATTACTGGAGGAGCCCGAGAAGAGAGGTTTCTACACCGTACTGTAAGTTAATTGGACATTGTGTGAGGGTTTTGACACTGTGTAAACTGACTTTGAATAGACATGTATTTCTAGCGAAAAGGATTTAAAATAACAATAGAAATCTTATAGAAATGAAAACTAATATAGCCCAAAATTGCAATTAAATCTACGAGACAGCCGACTTCATAATCAGTCATCTTCAACTTTCTAAACAGCGAGCTCCACTCCTGCCAAATCTACTTGTGGCTTCAAAGCTCAACTCAAACAGCCGAGCACAACGCTACTGTCCGTTCTCATTCGTCGTCGCAGCTGGAGGCGTCCCGATATAACTCGCCGGTTTATTCCCCAACACCGTATCAGACGCGTCCCTGTACATGGCCCAACACCCTTCGATCACCTCGGCGATGCCTGCGCTCTCCCTCAAAACTCCCGAGTGCGCTAGCTCCACAACATGCATCTCTACTTTTCTAAACTCGTTCCAGTCATTCCTGAATCTCCCAGGCAATCCAGAGTTGTGTAAGAGGGCAATTATGCCGGCATTGACGGTATTTGCGGCGGCGAGCACGGTTATGGGAATGCCAGAAGCAATGGCAGTGGAGGAGGCGCCCAGCGCAGTAAGAACAGCTCCGAGAATCACCTGTAGGACGACGCAGGTACTGTATACCAGGGTGCAGACATAGTAGTTGCGTTCGCTGCGCCGGCGAGAGACGAGGATAGATTTATAGAGCCCGTCAGGCAGAGTTTTCAGGGAAAGTATGGGAGAAAGTTTTTCTTCGTCAGGTGAGAGGACTCCAAGCGCTTTGCAGAGCCTGATCTGCTCTGATTCATTGATTGTCCTGACGGCGTAAAGATGTGTAGTTCCATTAATTTGCTCTGAAGCCTTTGGGTTTGGGTGCACGTCATCCTTCGCTGGCTTCACTGATCCACCCTTGTGAGGTACTACTTTTTCCGGCATTGTGTGTCTCTGTCTTTTTGGAATGTTAGATGTTCTCTTCTGGTATGGTTTTGCAGTTCACCTGCTTCTGCACCAGCGTGATGGCACTTTCCAACAACTTTTTTTTAGCATCCAATGAGCAAAAGACTTAGGTTGGAACGGATCTCCCTAATAATTTTCATCATTACTACGCCTCATGTTAGCGTCAAGGTGAAGCAACGTCCAGCATATCTGTCTCTCGGGGGACACAAGAAGTACCATCTCCAATCATTTCACGCCGAGAATGGCCATTTGGTTGCACTTGTAAGCAGCTTGTACAACTCATTTGACGTACTTGATGCTTAGAAGTAGGTATCGACAATCATTACCCGATCATTTTGGTACGGGTTAGCTCAGAAATTTAGTTTGAAAAGCCCCTGAGGCTCGAAATATAAGTGGAGAAAAGTAATTCAGAGTAAGGGCAAAGCGCGTGCAAATATGCCGGTTAATAACGATGAGGCTTTTGTATGGTTGCTTGATAAATACAGTAGACATGGATCAGCCGCGGCTTTCTCGGTTGGTCTTACCAACAAAACACCACGTTACTCACAAGTGATGAGATTCCGGGCTGAGCGAGCTCACGTCAGCTGAGATAGTTATTCCAACTACGCACACAGGAACCGAGTATGTATCTATTGGCTGTGGTAATCTATGGGTACTATGAGTAAGCAAATAAGAGAGCAATATAATTAGAAAGAAACGAAGCTCGGAGAAGTAAGAAAGCTTCTGAGAATTTTACAACACATGACCTGATATATTTATGTCGCACATTGTGGACGTGGCATATGTAACATTATGAAACTCTCGCGTGTTGCACTAAACTGGGTTTCGCAGACTTGCTTTACTTTTTAACATCAAATCAAAATTCAGAAGGGAGTGAACCACTGCGTTGAGAAATTGCAATAGTGTGCCGATTTGCGCGTTTTTGTAAGACCCTTACATGTGTATAGCACCTGAGAGTGACAGGTCCAGACAATGGTCACAAATATATATAAGCCCTTCTTACTATTTGTAATGGCCCTGAAGTATAAATATGTGTACAGGATAGAAATTGGCCTTCAAAATAGATGGGATCGAGCTTTGGTTCTCTCTGTCTTGCAATGTCAGCAACATAAATTTGCATCATCTCAGACAGTTCCTTGCTATCACCGAGACATGGCTCACCTTTACCGGAAAGACCACGTGGTATAACCACAAGACCGCTACCTATCTCCAAATCATATCACAGCATACAACGCCCAACCCGAACTAACTAGATAAAGTTAAGTCTGCCCCTTGATCTAAGCGATAACCTTTATAAAATTGAGGATGGTGGACCGTGTAACGTACCACAGCCGTGAATTTGGATCGAGTAATAGCCCAGCTCATCGATTTCAAGTGCGAAAGCTTCAGTATAAACAGACACTAGATTGTTTCGTCAGAGGAATGCGTTTGTGATAGATCTTCCACTTTAAGTATTTTAAGCAAGGTCCGGAACACAAAATTGTCCTGACTTCAGCTTGGTCAAGTGCTCTACCTTCCTGTGCTTTCCTGTGCTATCCCATGGGAGTACTGGATGTGTTAGAATATCACCGGTAACTTAGAAGTATCGAGACTTAACTTTCAACCAGCAATTCTGAAGACTTTCACACGCCGGAGACAGCTTAGAGGCTGCCACCCCATCGATCCTCCAAAAAAAAAGCATATTAATACAAAGATGACAGCCTCAACATCGCCCCCAGAAGTCGAGTACTCGGAAGCAGCCTCAATCTTCAGTTACGCGGGATCAACCAGATCGGCGTCAATACATGTAACCACACCGACCCTAGGCGACACGTCGCTATCGCCCTAAATCACATACCGTTCCATCCCCTCGCCTCAGCCTGACTTCCAACTCTCAAACATCTTGCTCTCACTCCAAGATTGGCCTTGAGATCACGTATCATGATGCCACGTAGTAATAAAACTATCTACAAAGGAGAGACGTGCCTTGTTTCCGCATGTTGAAGCATTTTTGGAGCAGCTCCTTGCGACGAGTCTGAGAGGTGATGAGAGAGTGTTTTATCAACTGATTTGACTTGCCATTTCATTCTTAGATCATCCGGGAAGGCAAGAGGGCACGATGGAGACGCTGAAAACGGCGTTTCAGACCCTTGGGCGACAGTTCTTGTCTCCGACTGAGATTCGTACGGTTGGGCATGGAATGGAAAAGGAGACGCGGCAGCAAATATTCCTCAAAGGTGCGTGGTGTCTCCAAAATGCTGTACCGGAATCATACACGACTCATGTCTCTTCTTCAGACTATTACACTACTCTTGGCAAGATTGGGTCCCTGAAGGTATCTGGCAGGCCGGCGTTGTTAGAGGCGGCACAGACAGGAAAGACGAAGCTATACGCCATATTTGGTGGCCAAGGAGCAGGCAATCTGTCATGCCTGAAAGAACTAAGTCAGCTGTATTCTATCTACGGTTCTCTCATTGAAGAAGTTGTCGATACTGCATCAAATACCTTGAAAAGTCTCACTTCTACACCAAAATCCTCAGGATTTCATGAGGAGTCCGGATTTGATGTAAGAATCCACGCATCCCGCAATGAACTCTTTTTTTTTGACGATGGGGGTTACAGGTCAAGAAGTGGTTGACGAGACCAGAGACTATGCCGAATCCCAATCTAGTATCAATGGCTCCCCTCAGCTTTCCCGTCATTGGACTATTGAGTTTCGCACATTACACAGTTACTTGCAGGGTGGTAGGCAAGACACCATGGGGAATGCGAGACTGCCTGCAAGGAATGGCAGGTCATAGCCAGGGCATAATTGTTGCAGCTGTAATTGCCTCCTCTGGATCGTGGGAGGAATACTACAAGTCTGTGGCCATAGCCATGGAATTGCTCTTCCGCATCGGACTTGAGAGCTACTTTGCGGTCCCAGTCTTTTCCCAGTCTCAGGCAGAAATGAGAGATTATATACAAGCCGGAGAAGGCCAGCCATCCCCCATGCTTAATGTACGCGGACTCGACCAAGAGAGCCTCCAAGGCTTCATCACCGACACTAATCGAGCGGTTTCGGAAAAAGACAGTATATATTTGGCTCTGATAAGGTCTCCAGATAATATGGTAATATCAGGGCCGCCAGCTTCGCTAAAAGAACTCTGCCTTCGACTACGGGAACTCGAAGTGGGAATACAGGGCGTTTTGATTCAATACCGGTTCCTGCCTATTTCCTCCCCGTTCCACAGTCCACATCTGCAAGATGCCGCAAAACGAATCATTCAAACCCTCAACTCCTCGGCTCTGTTCTCAGCGAGTCGGTATCGGATTAGTATGTACCACAGCTGTAGCGGAAAGGCACTACGGGTGGAAAAGCCTCGTGATATGACGAAGGCTCTAGCTGAAATGGTATTAACGCAACAGGTCGACTGGCCCAATATGTCCGACTTCCCAGATGCAAGTCACATTCTAGATTTCGGACCTGGCAGGGTTGCGTTACTTCAGCGACGCGCAGCAAAAGGCCCTAAAGCCCGTGTTATAATAGCCTCTGATCTTGGTGCAGTGTCCGACGATTTTGACAAAGAGGAAGAACTATTCTCCCCTGCCCTCCGCCTCCCTGAAAGCTACAGCAATTCGCTATATCAGCCTTCCAAACTGCAACGACAAGATGGCATATCCAATATATCAGAGGAAGCAACAGCATCCGGCGCGGTAAAAATCGTTGCTATCTCCGGAGAGTCTATACCATTTGTACCTCAGGTAGGCCACCCACCTCTGGAAATACCTCAATAAAGCAATTTTCTCCACCCCTAGCCGTCAGAGAGCCTCAATACACTTCAACCATCCCGCAAAGAGACCATTACCACCTCAACGGCTAGCCAAAGCCCAAATTTTGTCCCGGCTTCGTCACAAGCATTATCCCGCTCGCAGAGATGACTTATCTCGAGGTCTTGCGCCGCTTGATCGGACTGCTTTACAATTGTGATGAACAACGATGGCCTGCTCCTCCATATTCCCAGCTAGCGGTGGACTTCGCAACACGAGCAAGAAATAGATTGGTCACGTTGACGTCTATTGCGGTATCAATAAAGCTCGATGATCCGTATGGATACTGGGCTGCCTCCTTGAATTCCATCCTGACGCTGAGGACCGGTTGCTACATTCTGAAGATGTAGAGTGTTTCATTTTGGGTGCGCATTGAGAATAAAGGTGTGAGCATCATATGGTGTGTGGATAAGAAGTTCGATATTTGGTTTAAAGAGGATTGCATATTTAGAAGAGAAGATGTAAAATGGAAGTCTAATGAACAATTGCAGAATATTTGCGACCATATGAGGATGCACACAGATTGAAATGTACGTATAGCTAGACCTTGATTTGCATTTGCATAACTGGAGAATAAAGATAAAGAAATGGTAAAATGAAGGTAAGCGGCAGGAAACGAACCCTAAAAAGGGTCTCATAATTAGTTCTCTATCATTGCTTGGTCTGCATTCTATGCGATATCTTCCCTGGTGGTATCATGTTTTCCAAACCCCACATTAATCATCACGTCCTCTACTCTCGTACCTATCTTCCAGGTGGCGGTGGTCTAGGCCCAACGATTTGTCGACGCCCACTACCTATACCCTGGCTACCTCTGTTTTGTCCATCACCTCCAGTGTATCCTGTCCATTGATTGACATCCCACTTCCCGCCAATGCCGCCGCCAATGCCATCGACGCCTGTGCCCGATGGAACCTTATTTTTGAGCTCCTTTTGGCTCTCTTCCCATTCCTGTTGTCTTCGACGCTCATTCTCCATCTCTCTTTCGAGCAAGGATTTAGAGGCCCAACCAGAAGCTTTAGTCTTGTTTTGCGAGGCAACCCTGCGTCTATCTTCTGCATCGCGTTCTGCACTACCATCAAAGCCGCCAATCTCGTTTGAATAGGTGGTCTTGGGCTGGGTATTATGTGGAGCTGAATTAGTGGAAAGATATCGTTCTGTGCGGTTTTGATGTTGAGCTGGTGGAACATATTTTGCAGGATCTGGCAGAGGCCGAGAAGATGGTCCAGTATGATTTGTTTTAACTCTGACTGGCTCTGTTGGCTCAGGTAACGGTCGTGGCGACTTGGAGGGTTGTGATTCATGGCCATTTTGGTGCTGAGAATCCCATTGCTGGCGAAGGTAATCACGTTCGTTCTCCCTCCATGCTTCATCACTATTCTTCCTAGATGGCGCTCGTGGTCGACTACGAGATCGGGCTCGAGACTTGGGCTCTTCCTTCTTTCGAATAGACAAGTCATGATCCTCAATGACTTGCCGGCTACGTGAATTCAGCCTCGTTTGCCTTTCCCGCTCATACTGGCGCTCGCGTTCACGAGCTAGTTCAAGCTCGCGCTCTAGTTCTTTCACTCGGGCGCTTTCCGGACCGCCAGTATTATCCCTTCTAACGCCATTCTCAGCTTGATATTGGCTCAAAAATTGGCCTCGTAATCGAGCGTCACTGTTCCCACGTGCTCTCTGCCGTTCGCTTTGTAGCCTGGCCTCAGCTTCTCTTTCCTCCTGCTGCCTTCTCTCTTCTTCTAACTTCCACCGGCGCTCTTCTTCCTCCCATTTTCGCTTTTCCTCTTCAGCTTTTTGTCTTTCTCTCTCTCTTACTTTCCTTGTCTCCTCGGCCCAACGCCGCTCTTCCTCTATTCGAGCCCGTTCCTCTTCGGCTTGGATTTCTTCCTGTCTTCTACGCTCCTCTTCTTCCGCTTGCAGCCTCAAGCGCTCTTCTTCGGCTTCCTTTTCCTTTCTCTTCTTCTCTTTCTCAGCCATATTTGGCACATGCGGACCTGCGCTGGTAATTTGCCGTCGACCACCAAATGCGACCCCTAGGTTGCCCTGACTTGCACCGCCCATATACCCATATTGTGAGATATTCCATGCTGGAGAAGTGGCGCCTTCATCGGACTTCTTGCTCCAACTGCTCACTCCTGGTGACATTGGCGCACTATTTTTCGTCGGACTCCATCTACCACTATTCGATTCACCGGTTCGTGTTGGTGTCAAAGAGGTGGGAGGACGGGCTGACGAAGACGAATTATAAGCAGACGATGTATTGCTCGCGTTTGAAACCCCTCTACCTCTGGCATTTCCATAGCTTCCTCCGCCGACAAGCCCCGTACCTGTACCTTGAGGACTCATAACACCCCTAGACTTGCCACCGATTGGGTTTGGAAATATCGAGGGCTGGAGCCGATGCGCCGCTCTGCTGAAAGCACCGAGACACTGTAAGACTTGTGCAGGATCCTTCGATTCGTACAAGTCAACGGTGAGAAAGACATCATGAGATTGCAGTCCAAAAGGAGGGTTTTTGCAGGCTTCAAGGAACAAGGCGATATTCTCCATCTGTACGAATGGCATTATAGCCTTGGCTTTAAATCGCAATGTATTTGGCGCAGCGAGATTAACGAGTCTATAGAGATAGAAGATTAGTAGAGTCCTCGACGAAATTCTATAAGCGAGAAAGCGCATACTTGCACAGCGCTACTCCATCTTTCAAACTGTCCAACAGATCAGGCTTCGCGAGGGGTTCACCAAGGGATTCTTCTATGAAAGTTCGGACCTCATTCGCAGCCTGAGGAGTGTATCTGTCCATGCGCAGCTTGCGCATATCTTTATCGAGGGAAGTTACCGATGCCATGATTGCGGTTTAAGGAGTATGAATGTGTTACTTGTCGAGATTTGACAACGGGCGGCAAGTTGTCGTCGTCACCAGTAAGCATTGATTGCATTGTTATGCAGGCGAGGCATGCCACCAGCCTTCCGTTCCTTGGCAAAGAATGTGGGTGGTGGGCATAACACGTGATGATAGCAACAATAGCACAACTCGAAGGTGTGATTAGATGCTGATGCGAGAATTGGCTGCGCAAATAATAATGGGAGATGTATCTTAACATGAATAAGCAAACGAGGGCTCGAAGATCAGGGTTAAGGGATTGTCACGTGTCACAGCTAGAGACGCCACTTATCGCCTGTATTCAGAACACGAGACAGCCCGTGAATGTTATACCACGTGACTAGGATGCGGGGTACATCGGTCGTGCCGTGAAAGAGTTGTCGCCATCTTTAAATCGGCCACAACGGCACTGGCCCCCCCGCTGGAGATCAATTGTTGGCTATTCCTAATCAGGTTTAGCCAACTTCCCAAGAAGCTTGTCCTGCATTCGTCTGGGCAACCTGAATCTGACCAGGTAAATCACATCCCGCCCTCTCACATTCGTTCTTTCGTTTCCTTCCCCCTTCCACACCTATTTTCTACAATCCATTGATTTCTGTCTGACCGACTTTCGACCTTCTTCCCCTTTGTTCACAACGCATCACTACCCATCAATTAAATATCAATATCGCAAATCGCTTCAGCTTAGTTGCTCAGTTCATTCTTTTCTAACACTTAACCGCCGTCCTTCCAGTCTATGCGACCATAACCATGAGACCTTATGACAACAATAGATCACCAGTTCTAGCCTTCTCGCCTCAGCCTGCACATCAATCATCCTTGAATATGGGCTCCCATCAGCCCTTCTTCTCCTCTCCATTCTCGAATGCGTCGAAACAATCTCAATCTCCGACAAACTCAACTTGGTCGAGCCTTGTGCCTACCCCGTCCGCGCCGACCTCAGCCGCTGGTCGAAAACGCTCACGAGACGAGGCTGCACTAAACCTTGAAGATGATTATTTCGCTGTCCAGCAACCCTCTTCGCAACCTACATCACCAGAGAAAGAAGAGGACTGGGAGTACGGAGAAGGCATGACACTTGTAAAGCCGGGTGGAAGCGGTTATATCATCCCAGCAGGAAGTCAGACTGGTACATGGGCCGAAGAAAAAGTTGATGAGGAAACCAAAGCTATTCCTGCTGCTCCAGTGATGGAGAGACCCTACATCCGCTCAGCCAAAAGCCAAAGGCTGGACTTGACATCGACTCCTGCCATCCAAGAGGAAATTATGAGCAACGGCAACCCTATCACACCTGCAGCGGCTTCGCCATCGAATGGATATTCCGAACCTACTGTTGATGACTTTACAAGACACTTGGGAATCGGCTGGTCGTTAATCAGCTCAGATCCAGACATTCAAGCTGCCGCACGTGGATGGACTAAATTTATCAATAACCATTTTCCAGTGACTGACGCCAAAATTCGACTACAAAGCAAAGGACTAGCCAGTTATTTGGTCGAAGCAAACGAAGGCTTCTTTCTTTTCGGTGAAGACCTAAAGCATGGCCGACTGGTGAGCACAAGCTTGGAGAATACCTGGACCAACCTCGGCGGGCCAGTTCCAACCTTTGAGGGAAGTACCACCATGGACGCATCGCAAACTCCCAAGGCCGACGATAGTACTTCATCCATCACTACTGGCGCAGACCTCGAGATGAATGGCGCTCAGGCAAGTATTAGTGGTGAACATACTAACACGACAGAACCTACGATGGAGGTCGAAATGGACATGAGCTAATGAAGATGATGACGAAGCGAAGGAACAATAACAACGGGCTCTTTTTATTCTTTGCTTTGGAGTGGCGTTGAGCTTACTTTTGCATTTCACACAGAAGGTTAGGAGACTGGGATGGTATTGTTGCAAGGACAACGAATATTTGTAACCATAGAACGAACACTAGGCACGGGTTCACGGTGTCCAATGAGCTCATGAAATTTATCACTATCAAATACAAAAGTTATCGAGGCTTATAACGTCTAATCAGAGCATTCTACCTAAAAAAAAATACACAAAAAATTCCGTGACTAATGGTGGTTAGTTTGAGAGTTTGTCGTTGGGGCAGAACGATTGGATGCCTCAGCTCTGATTTGATTCCTGAATGCATAAATAGTGCAACTTTATGCCGCCAACCAATTTTTATGAAGCGTCGCTGCTTCCGGCTATTGGCGGGTTTAATCCGAGTTCGGCAGCGATCCTTCAGCTGCGCTGTAAACACGGTTCAGTAGTGGTTGTGTCTAGAGCAAGGCAAAGGCATCATCGAATGCATTTCATTTGACCGCAATATATTCACTTCATCGAATAAACAGTAAGTGCATGCAGGACGATTGGCTGAGAGCGTAGCCAAGCCAAGATCCCTCCTTTTCATTGTTGCCACCCTGCCAGCCCACATGGAAAAGGGCATCCATCTCGTGAATAAGGTACACGACATTGAGGATAGTGGATGTTGATTTCGCGGAAGCTCGAGCGCGAAACATCATGTTTTGTGAGTCTTGATGCCCTGACGCGCTTCATTTTGCGAGTTGAAAGAGGTCTCACTACTACCTACCTGTGCGCATATACTGCGGGAGGACAAAGCAAAGGCTGGGTGTCTGTAATTGCGCTGTGCGCAAGAGTCAGGAACAGAGCGCGACCGTTTCCGGCCAGCGTACTGTGAATATTTCAAATATTACATCGCACAGAACGAGTGCCTGAGCAACAGGTACCTACTGCTCTCTTCTATCTCTTGTCTCTCGAATTCACCTTCCTCGGCTGACATCAAGCCAGGCAAACGATAATGGTGTCACAGCCTTCCCAATCAACCGAGCTCGCCATTCGTGGCCCATCCTCCGTCGTATCCTCGAGGAGCAGACGGCATGGTAGAGGAAGATCGCACGCTGGAGGTTCCTCTTATCTGCCGCAAAACGAGTTCCCAGTTTTCACACATACTGGCGATGTCGAAATATTGGTGAAGGCAGGGTCACAAACCAATAGATATCTACTACACCGTCTCATCTTGACACAATGTTCTGGATTTTTCGAAACAAGTACAAGTCAAGAATGGTCGCGCGCAACCACCGAGGGAGGAACAGAATTGTCGAGGATAGGCGAGGACTCGGGCAGCGAGTCAGCCAGGAGGGAACAGCCAAAGAAAAGATGGAGATATGAGCTTGATCCAGGAACTGGCAGTGACGATATTCCGATGCTGGTCCAGAAGGAGAATACAACGGCGTCTGTATTTGGTGCGCTTGATGCAAGACCACCACCCGTCCGCAACAAACCACCTGCCTCAAATCCTTCATTCTTCCGTTCCGTAGCAAACTTGAGTCTCCATCCGACGCACTCAGCACCCCTTGCTCCACCAATAAGTCAGGAAGACCAAGACCTTCTTAATGACTACGATAATCTTTTTCGAATATTCTACAACTACTCCCCAGCTTTAGACCCGATTGATATTGCAAATGCCTATATACAGTGCAAGTCACTGCTCACTCTTGCAGACTTATATGATGCGCTGGCTGTGGTCGGACCCCGAATCGATCATCATCTCTTACAATTCCAGTCACGTCTCTGGAAGCAAATTGCCAAATACCCTTCTTCGTATCTCAGACTTGGGTATTTGGCTCAGTCCAAGACCATTTTTCAGGAAGCCCTAATCCATGTAGTAGGCCAATGGCCTGTCGGCGAGCGACATATTCGTCAGCAGCTGCCTGATACTGTCATGGACATCATTGAAGATAAGGTTGAGGACTTGTTAGATATGATCGGGAAAATCGAAGGGCGCCTGTTCCGGCTCACGCTCACTACATCACGTGGTGAAAGGGTTACACCACAAAATTCATATCTAGACTGGCTGGCAGTCTCTCTCTTCCGGCAATGGGTAGCTGAGAACACGTCACCCCCAGCTCCTCCGTCGCTTCCTCGTTCTCCGCCATCTAGAAGCGGGGGTGGCCACCATTCTCGCAATTCAAATTCTTCCAATACACACAATAATCCTCCGCCACCTCCTTATTCGCCATTGCCTTCAGCACCTAATATCGGTCGCGTCTATCGTACTCTAGGAGCATCTACCGGCGGCTACCTCAACCATGATGAGTGCAAACGATTTCTAAAATTGAGTCCAGAAATATACTCACGAGAGTCGCTTAAGAAGTTTGAGAGGAGATTAGAAGAACTAAAGACTATGGCAAAGGAAGTTGTGCGGCCACTGATGCGAAGTAGTCTTCTTGGAGAAGGACATAATACCGCATATCTTGTGTGTTCCAAAGTTGACGACCCAAGGGATTTCCCCTGGCTTGATGGCTCCGCATAAATAGAGAGAGGTTAGAGTTGGACACATGTATCTACAGGATGACTTACAGAGGTCGTTGTTGGATATGGACGAGCCTACGAATATATTTTCCTTAGTTCTATGGTGAGATTGAGCGATGAGCAATGCAGGATACCCAAGCTGTGATTTGGCGTTTGGGATATACGGGACCTGGTTGTCTCTTGCGTTGTATGTGTGTATGCAGTTATTCATATAAATAATAAGAGATCACTGATGGCCTCTTCGCATATCTTGGTTCATGCCTTTCCGACAATCGATCCTTCATAAGCTTTCATACATGTGGGAGTCACCTATCTTATAACGGTTGACTCATATAACCTCCTTCCATCCCTACCAAAAGTAAGCGAGCCCCCTTTCCGTCACGAAACCAGGTTCATTCATGAGTCATGCGACAGCATAGATTTCCTTCAGTTTAGAGGATTCTCGACTGTAAAAGATATAATCATTATGTCTACAGCGCAGCGCCCTCAAAATCAGGCCAACAATCAACTATTTTCCCATCATCTTGTACACTCAAAACCACGCTGCCTTCCCCTTTCAGCGGGTTCCCGCTCCACACCACGAAATCACCGCCATACATCCCATTTCCTCCATCCGCTCTCACCTCATCTCTTTTATCCTCGCGATACCCACCCCCACTCCTCCCATCCAATCGCAAAATCTCCAAAATATTGTCTGAAACCAGCTTGATAGCCTGCCTCTCATCCAAGCCCGCAAATTTCGCAGCCCATCCCGCCTCCTGCGCCAGTCCCCAGATCTTCGAGTCACCTGTTACCGCGAGACCTAGTTTCACGCCTGCTGCGTTGAGGATGCTGGCTGGGCTGCGAGATAGCGGTGGGCCGGCGGGCATGCTTGATTTCTCCCACGTGTCTGGCGCGCCACGGTTTCCGGTGAGGATGACGGGGATGTTAGAGGTGGCGAGGGGGGAGGCGACGAGCGGGGAGGCGTGGCCGCCGTAGATGACGAGGTTGGTGGTTGGAAAGGCGGTTTTTAAAAGGATGAGCTGGGAGATGTCGTCTTCGTTGACAGCGTGCACCACTAGTGGTATCGCTCCCCTTGCTGCACGAGCGTAGA
Source organism: Chalara sp. BL73 (assembly GCA_918026815.1). Classification (NCBI taxonomy): domain Eukaryota; kingdom Fungi; phylum Ascomycota; class Leotiomycetes; order Helotiales; genus Chalara; species Chalara sp. BL73. The sequence goes on along the minus strand of CAKJVC010000053.1, from coordinate 32,872 downwards.
CGGAGGAATCGTTTAGATTCGAGCCGGAAGTGAGGAGTTGGTGAAGTCGCTCGATTTGGGAGGAGATTGTGGGCGTGTCGTCCCCCTTGGCTGCTTGTCCGATGGAGATATGTAGCGCTACTTCGTCTTTCCAGATGCCATCGTTGAGAACGGTCACGTTCTCTCTCGTTCTCAATCCTAGGCTCACACCCTGCAGGAATCCACTTCCACTCGGAGCAGTGATGGCCCGTGTGACGCCTCCTATTCTCGCCCGCTCAAAACCCCTTCCACCGAAATGGATGCCGTATTTCGCGAAATGCAAGGATGTTTGAGGGGAGACGGCGGAGCCATGGGATGTCCCGTCACCAGTGGAGGATTCACGGGGGATGTTCTGGAGGCCGAGGCCGTTGCCGAAAGCGATGATTCCGGGTGTTAGGTAGCCTCCTGGAACCTGGACTTTTAGGAGGGAGGGGTGGGAATTGGAAGGGAGAAGCGAGAGACAGGATGAGGGGGCGGAGATGCAGGCTATGCGGTTATTCTGGAGAAGAAGAGCTAGACTTTCAGTGTCGTCTGTATTCGAGATAGGGAAAGAATGGGAGGGGTCAAGCAAGCTTTTGCGAATGCCTGTAAAAAGAACGTTTGGGGATGAGTGGATCTTGGTGCATATGTCTTCCCTTTGCCCCCGAGATATTGAAGTTCGGATTTCCGGTACTTTGCTCGCATCTTCACGGTGCGTCCGTGCTTGTGCAAATGCATCAAATACGGTCTTTGTATCAAGGATTGGATTTCCATCAATGAAGACTTGTTTTGGCGTGGCCCCTACCTGAAGGGGGTGAACGTCCCAAATCACGAGATCGGCGTCATATCCAGGTCGTATGTAGCCGATACGGTAGTGTTGCTGAATCGAGCGAGCGGGGATTGAGGTTACGGACTGGAGTGCCTTGTCTTCTGGGAGGCCGAAGGAGTGGGAGACTGAAGCTTGGTACCTGAATATTGTATTAGCCATGCGCCGCGCTACTCCAACTCTGTCTCAATAACATGGTATGGCTTACATGAGATATTTGGCGTAGTTGCCCTCTCCAGTATGGTCCTACGAGAAATTTTGAGCAAATTTCTATGGACAGCACAAATTTAGATGCTCACAGATTTCAGGGCCACCTTCACTCTATGGTCGTCCAATATCTTTGGTCCACGCAAGTTTGAGCCGTATGCCTCGTGCTTAAAGAATCCATTCTCGGCAAAAGTCGCAATAGTCACGTTCCTGCCTTCAGATCAGCCAATATTAGGTAAACAGGAAATGGTCAAGATTTACCTTTCCAGCTGGTTCAGCAATTCAGGAACTTTCCAAGCATCTAGCGCATGATGAAAAGCTGCTGGATGGACACCAAACTCGTGAAGAACAGCTAACATGCGCTCAAGGTCCTCGGGTTCGTAACAATGAACATTCACATTAAGCTCCCCTTTTAGCAAAGCTACAGCTGTATCCAGCTCCAGTACCTCCGGTCTCCTCCCATCCTCTTTAAGGAAGCGAGAAATCCTACTCCCTTTCATGAATAAGGCGTTTTCAACATGCAATGCGTTCTCACACCACGCATCCTGACTATCTCTCACTTTCCTCGCTTTATCCAAATGCTCTCTCAAAAGCCATACAAGCCCCATTCTTGTATGATGATACTGCCCTTTAGGGTTCTCACCGCAAGCCATCTTCAGGTACCGCTGACGAGACGCTTCAGGCAATCCATGATCGAGGAGAAGCTCTTCTACAACAGGCTCACCATTGGGGCCTGGGAGCAACTGGTTTTTCACTACATAGGCTTCACCACCTATGATATTTCCGGAGCCTGGTAAGACAAGGGAGGAAGTCACGCCTCCTGACGCGATGATCTTAATGGCTGGGTCATAGGGTTTGAAGCCGTCTATGGCTCGCAAAAAAGTGGTAGTTGGACCGAACAGCGGCATATCATTTACGTCAGTGGTAGCAGCCAGTTTCGGGAACGGGATTAGCAGGTGGTGGGAGTGCATATCCACCAGTCCTGGTGTCACAAAGCCGCCTTTCAAATCCAGGATCTCGGCATCTCTAGGAAATAAATTTGAGGAAGATGATTTTGATACCGAAAATATCAGGCCAGCTTCAAATAGTATATCAACAGCGTCCACCAAACTGGATTCGCCGTCGAAAAGGGTGGCATTCTTGAGCACGACGGCTACTTTCTGGCCAGCCTTGGAATTCCATCGTGGGTTCTTTCTCTTTCCCGAAGGTAGCTGCTGGGGCTGGTCACGCTCTTGAGATGCATAGCATTTTGCCAAGTCTTGTTTGAAAAGGAATTCTTGTCCACGAGTTGAGGTCGCCGCCCAACTGAATATGGACTCAACATGAAGAAGTAATACAATGCCCAGGATGAGCCCAGCTATCTCGAGTACGCGGCGCCGGCGATGTCGCGGCAGATACCGTCGTGAGGAAGTGACTTGTTCATAGGCTGGTGGCCTGATTCCCAGGATACCAGTCGTGGTGCCCATGTTGAATAGCCGTGCAGAGGGGTTAGTGATGGCGTACGAGTGTATATTAATTAAAGTGGCTGGGACAAGTGGACATTTTCAACTGTGCGTTTCGTACCCTCTTTGCAGGGACACGCACTTTTCGGGTATATCATAATTAGCACATATTGCGCAACCAATCTTATCATCGACAAAACGATAATTTATTATTGATATCCTGCCTAAATTGGAATTGTGGAGAACCTCGCCCATAGTCAAGCGATTGCCCATCATAAGTTTTTGAGCGAGAGTGGTTGCCAAACAGCGGCTAAGCTAAATTATTTTTCTCAAAACCTATCTTTGAGACTTGTGGTCTCAAGGGATATATATTATCGCTATCCATTATTGCGCTATCGTCCAGTGATAGGGGTATGCGGAGTTTCCATTTCCAGTATCTTTCAAAAGTGGGATGCCATCCATCTCAAGCGGGATCCATCCTATATCTGCACTCTCTTGACGAATTTCTGAAACTATGTAAAAGTTGTAGCTACTTGTGGTAAAACACGGGTGTCAAGTGCAGCACCTTGGAACGACAAACCGCTTGAGAACTGCCTTTGTTGAACATTCATGCGATGAAGGTTACTGTAGACTAAGTGAAGTCAACGCGCATCGGCTGAAGAAAGCTATCACAAGCAAGGTTATCGAGTGCTCTGACCTTGAGTCTTCAATTATTTCTTTGTCATGTAAGCTACCGCCGTTCGGTATAATTCCTTCTAGTTTGGCAGTTTATTGCGTTGAGGCTCCGGCAAATTCAAAATGATTAGTCGGAGGAATTGAGGGATATATATATTCCTCAACTGCTTCTAGAAACTTATCATGGGTATATGTAACGCCTTACTCCTTCAACTTCGTACTATTTCCCACAAGCCTAGATTGCCGCTACACTCCCTTGCGCCGTCCCAACTCTCCTTCTACGGACTAGGCTTCCTAGATAACTACCCTTCGTCACGTAATCCAAGTCCTCTCCATTCGCCACCGCCTTCTTCCGAATATCCACATTTCCTAATCCAACCATCAACACACACCCTAACCACAAAAATGCACTTATAGCCCAAAATGCAAGAGCAATACTCTCCTTTGCCTGTTCTCTCAGATAACTTTGCCTTTGCTCTGGCAACTGTTCTATGGACGCGAAGCTCCCGGCATTACCCGTGAACGATATGCCGTTCCGTGACATACGCGTGTTGAAGATGTTCAACATGATGGTCATGCTGAATGTGCCACCAAGAGAGACGGAAAGAAGGATGAGCGAGACGATAGAAGAGATGTGACCGGGGTAGTAGCCAACACCATGGAGGGTGCCGGGCATGAAGCGGATTCCTGTTCCAACACCGGTAAGAGCGAGCATGCCATATATAAGGGATGTGTTCCGCGACCCAAGGGCTACGGCGAGAATAGTGATGCCAAGGGGCTCGAGGAGAGTCCCAGAGAAGAGGGGAACCCAGGTTTGACGCGGGTAGACGTTGCACATGAATATGGCAGTATAGGCTCCTGCACCGAGACCAGGGAGGTAGTAAATGATGTTTGTGCCTGCTTTGGAGGGGCCAAATTCAAGGACGAGGGTAAAGTAGAGGTCCACAAAGTAGAATACTGCATACATTGCTTTGAGTTATGTTAGCTTAAATGTATGTGAGATGTATAGAGTGGGCGACTCACCCATTCCAGTGATGAAGTTGATGTAGATAATGATTCCAGCATTTCTTGTCCAAAGGAGTTTGAGCGGAATCATGGCGTGACGATATGGCATGCTGTTTGCAAGTTTATGTCCAGGAATCATGAAATACTCCCAGATAAAGAATGCAACGATGAGAACACAGCCAATGATAAGCGTGACAAGGACACTCACGTGATTCCACGGATAGTACGATCCTCCCCAGGTGAGCGCCAGAACAAGCAGACCAATTCCAAAAAGGAAGAGAAATTGGCCTCCAAGATCAATGGTTGAAATGCGATTAATGAATGTCTGTTGCTTTTCCAGTTCATCAATGCCGTCTGTGCGCTTGATTCTCATAGGACCAAGAAGCTCTTTCCGAAGCATAAAGTGCGCAAGGAACATTCCTGTTACCCCGACTATATTAAGTCAGAAGACGCCCTATGGTGTGTAAAGTACAAATATTCAGAAACCAAGTCACTTACTTGGAATGTTGATAATAAAACACCACCTCCACGTAACTTCCGTCAAATACCCTCCTATCACGGGACCAATGCCGTATGCGATGCCCGCGACGATCGTGAATATCGTGCTGTTCTTAGCGTTATCTTGGAGAGACACTTTATCAGCCAAACATGTTCGCACTATGATGTTCAATCCTGCACAGCCCGTGCCCTGAAGTCCTCGTCCAACAAGAAGCATGGGGAAGTCTGTGACGGGTGCACCTGCGCAGAGCGCAGATCCAACAATCATGATAATGAGTGCTGATTGTAATGCGGCATATCGACCAAAGACGTCGGAAACCTGACCCCAGAATGGTATGAATGCTGCTGAGCAGAGATTGAAAGCCGATACGATCCAATTCAGCTGACTGAGCTCGTCTAAGAAATAATCAGGATAAACATACACGCAGATGGAGTGTAAATTCACTGAAGTCAGAAGCTATGAATGGGTAAGCACCAGCGAGTACAGTGGTCTCCAGTGCTTGTATTGCAAAGGGTAGAAAGAGACCCAGCACTAGTTTCCACCGGTACTTTCTCATTGCTTTCCTTTCCGCCTTGCTGCGTTCATCTTTAACCTGAGATTGGCCAAGGGAGCTTATCTCGTTCTTTGGAGCTCGCGTGGCATCCTGTCCTGGTTCACGGGTAACCGTGTTCTTCTCGCTGTGAGATGTACTCTCGTAAGGCTGGCCATTGATTTCCGGGCCATGCTCCGTGCTAGCCGTTGCCGAATGTTGAATAGGAGAGGATGTATCTTGACGTAGTTGCTGTTCATAGCTTTGCGTAGATGTATTTTTTCTCGCAGCTCGGTTCTTCCGTATATACTTATAAAGTAGATATGCCATTTCTGGGGTATCTAGAACGCAGGTAAATTAACCTTTATGTGTTGACTTGGAATATCAAAACAGGACTTTTGTACAGAAAGAAACTTTGGCCAAGGAACAATTTTGGATTCTAGGAGGAAATCAGATGCAAGAGGCTCATTCGATCACTTAGACTTTCGTTTGAGATGTAACTTATATAAGGTTCAGCATAGAGAGGCTGCATGCAGCGATCACATTTCCCAAACATAGCCATGCCATGCTTAGAGGGGAACATCTTTGCGCAGAAATATGTCAGCTTTGACTAACACAGATAAGGGCAGATGAATTAGCTTGTTTGTTTTGTGCGATGGACATCAATTGAGGCTGTAGCTCTGTATTCATTACTATGAGTCGCTCAATCGTAAGACTTCTTAATAGTAAGTTTGAGCCGGACCATATGCAGCCCGCTGTGATTGGCCAACTTCTTGGTGCCCAGAAGAGGTTAGACCATCAATTGTCAGCTTGTCCCACAGTCTCGGTAATCTTGGCAATGATTCGCCTGTTAAAGGGGTGCTAATCGGGCCATCCGGCAAGGCTGAGTCAACCCCTGCTATCTAGTGATAGTCAACGCCTTTCAAGATGACATTTCTTTCCTCTTCACAACAGACTTGATTTCCTTTTCGAGACCACCATTGCGATATCACTTCTGCATCTGCCTACCTTCAAATTTCTGTGTGCATTTTCTCAGCTTAGCCATAGGGCTGAAAAGCAAACACCATCTGCGTTAGGATCCACGCATCCAGTTACGCGGCCTGTGGTTTGCGTATTTTCTTTAGGACTGTATCATTATAGAGTTTGGGACCTCTATGATACCCTGAAGTTCTTTGTTGGACGAGAGCTTCGCTGTGATTCAAATTAAGTAGGGTAGAACATGGTGTACTGTGGCAAACCTTCCGGCGGTTGCCATCCCTGTCGACAAAGAAAGACTAGAGTATGTATGCTAAGTAACATAATACTGGAATTGACAACGAATCTTCCCGTTCTAAAAGCTAACGATTAATCTCAGTGCGACCAGAGAGCTTTGCCTGAAGGGTGCACTCAGTGTGAAAGAACGAAAAGGACATGCCCTGGTTACCGTATGATTGGGGATGTGATCTTCCGCAATGAGAGTGAGAATGTAAAAAGAAAAGCCAAGGCTAAAGAGACTCGTGCGGCAGCTAAGCTTGAAGCCTCAAGGTCCCTCGTCACTTGTTCCGCATCTCCCTCGGAGGAGGCGCATATGCATGATGCCAGTTCAGATGATGGACTAGAGATCGTTCGGCAGATCAACTCTCCAATATCCGAGTTTCCGCTTGCTCCCAACATCGAAGAACGAGCAGCTGCTTTCTTCGTCACAAATTACGTTATTAACGCGAGCGGGCCCACAAAAGGATATTTGGATTATGTCTCCACTATTTGTGACCCTGATGAAGACGTTGGACTTCTCTCTGCGATGAAAGCAGTCGGCATCGCTGGTGTCGCTCATACTGCAAACGCACCTTCGCTACTGAATAATGCTCGCTATCACTATGTAAAAGCTCTCGCAGGCATGAATTCTGCTCTCAAGTCGCCAACACTAGTTAAGAAAGACAGCACTCTAACAGCAATTATGATCCTTAGCATCTACGAAACAGTGACTGGCTCGAATCAAAAGTCTATCGTCGACTGGGTAGAGCATGTTAAAGGTGCTGGTGCATTACTCAAATTGCGAGGCAAGGAACAATTGGCCACTCCAATAGGAAGGAAAATGTTTATACAGATCGCATCAAGCCTGATGATCAGCTGCATCCTGCGAGACGCTCCTTTGCCAAAGTTTATTATAGATTGGACAACGGAAATGAGAGAAGCATTACCAGAGCCAGAACCAGCCTTACTCTCGCAACACGCAATGATGATGGTAAGTCTTACCTGAATTTTTATATTGTTTCACGTGCCGAAGTATCTTCACATGACACGAAGTGATCATTTTGCCACTTTCTTAAGCTTCATGATTAGGAGGGATTAGCAAAGTATCTCTGGGAACTTGTGATTTTACTCTGCTAACCTCTTTGTTTAGTTCACGCAATTTCGAGCTGCTGTACACAATGGTAAAATAAGCGATCCGGAGGAGATCGTATCACGCGCATTAGAGCTTGATAAATACATAGCGAGCATATTCACAAACAAAATCCCATCCGATTGGGAATACGAAACTGTTTATACCGACTTGAAAACGGATTTCATCTGGAACGGTCGCTACCACGTATACTATGACTACTGGATATCGCAGATTTGGAACGGGATGCGATCGATCAGAATCATGCTAAACGAAACAATACGTAGCACGCTCCTCAAGGGATTCTCCGCCAAACCTCCACAATTTACTGGTCCGGAGCACACCACCCAGTTCCAGCGTTCCACGGATTTACTCTATGAGTTACAAGCCGATATCCTTGCCACAGTTCCGCAGCATCTAGGATACGTGACATCGCGATGCTTTCGTAAAAACGAAGCGAGTAACAAGGGGAAATCAAGCGATAAGTCGTTGATTTGCATGCCATGGGCGACAGATTTGAGGCATCCGTTTCATAACGAGATGAACGGGCTGGTCCGCATGTCCGGCCCATACTTCTTGCTCTGGCCGCTCTGGTACACTGGAATCCTGGATATCAGTACCGACGAGCTAAAAAAGTTCGTCATCACAAATCTGAGGTCCATGGCGGGCAAGACGGGAATCCGCCAAGCTCTTGTCTTGGCTGAGGTTCTTGAGACTAAAACTGATATTACGGTGTTGTGAGGGAGATCCGAGTTTATCTACGGAACAGATGAATTCTCACTCTCATAACGATGTGAGCCTAGTTTGACATGCCTCGAGAAAGAACATGGTCTATGAGTTGCGTCACCATTGCGCCAAGAAAGTCCGTCCAGCGAAGGTGTGGCTCAGGTGTCGCACACCAGACGACGGATGGCGATTGCAAACCCTCATAAAGCTCTATCCAGACCAGTCTCAAGGCACGCCTTCATGGTCCTGGCCAGTCCCTAATACATTTCAGGCGTGTGAAGCGAAGATGCCAGTAAAGATTTACTGCAAGATGGTATTTACGGGCGGATACAAAAATATACCAGTCTTGGAAACCTGGACCCGCCAAGATCCATACAGAATAGGAATGTCGTGGAAGTAGCCATGAGTGAGAACGTCTACCATAGACGACGCACCCACAGCGCAACACTGTTACCATTTCCTCAATACCTTTCTATGCGTGTCAGCAGGGCTAATTCAGCCGTCCCGGCTTTCTACACCGCAAAAAGAAAAAAGAAAAAATCAAGACATATCCATATTCCAGCCTCAAACATGAAGAACCATCCTCCCCCTTAAAAGCGGCTCCCTAATACTCTCCATCCTCCATCCCCATCCATACATCCATAAAAACCATAACAAACCCTCACCCAAAACCCAAGCACTAACACCTCCCCGGGCCCCACCCAAAAGGTCTTAAAAGAGTTCCTTTCTCTAACCTTGAGCCCCTACCACCACCTCATTGATTCCAAATAAACGCATCATCACCTAACCATAATGCCAAAAAAAAAAAAAAAAGAACACAAATATCACACTTCAAACATCGATCTCGACCTTGATAAACCGGACCAGCGAGGTCCCCGACCCGTGAAAGTGGAAATGTTCTAACATGGAAGGGGGGGGGGGGGTTGGACCAAAAAGATACCAAGCTCCCGTCCCCTGAGGGTAATGCAGACACGCAACAAAAGGGCTGCTCAGCGACATTCTTTGCGCGCTTATTGGTGAATGGGAGGTGTCAGGACTTTTCGGGGCGCTTTGTTCTAATGTTGTTAGTTTGTTTCAGAGGATGCTCGATCGCTCGACGTGCAACAAAGATCAAGGGGGGTTGAATTTGGAGGGTTTTAATTGGTTGGTTGGTCGGTGGTGGAAAGGTGATGCTGAGTTTTGGGGTGAGAGTTAAAAACAGTTCGGAGGCAAAATGCGGGAATGTGGGTATTAGGTTATGGTTTGCCTACGGAGCCATCTACGGAGCTCCTCTCGGGATACTCGGGAGCTCTTTATCTCGCTTGCTAACTACTTTAACCTCCCACTCTGTCGCTACCCGAATCTCACCCCTTGTTGACTTCGCTTTCGCTTTGGGCAATACGCTCATGCGGATCGTCTCTGGTTTCATCCACCCCTCATGCTCTAGTTCCTTGTCGATCCCCATCACCAGCTCCTCATCGCTTTCTCCTCTCGATCTTCGCCTTTCCCGGCCTAGTTTCGTGTCTTTCCGCATAGCGTCGTACCCGCCGAATTTATACTTCTCTTTTTTGTAGCCACGATTGCGGAGTAGTGAGCCGAGAACCACGGCATTGGAGGTGAATGTTGAGACTAGCAGGTCAAAGGAGGCGAGGAGAGAACGACGTTGTTGTGCACCGTGGCGGGAAACGACGGAGTAGAGTTGGTAGGCTGTAAGAGAGATGCAGAGGAGTGGGAAAGAGAGGCGGAGGAGCGTTTGAAATTTGCTGTCCTTGTCAGTATCTGTATTCACGAATGTACAGTAGGAATGATAAAGGCAGTCTGAAGAGAACTATGCTTACGTTTTCTGCGGTAGGCGGGATTTGAGAATCATGGGAATAGGGAAGAGAATAAGTGCAATGTTGGTGATGATGTTCATACTCCCCATGGTGAAGAGCTGAGCGTATGCTTGCCGGCACTGTGCTCCCGGATCAGGGACGACTTGCCAGTAGTGAGTAAAGGGACGGCATTCTGCGAGGGTGGAGATCACGGTCGCGAGGTAGGTGAGGACGAGGAAGGCGTGCAGGTAGCGGAGCATGGTTTGGTGAGAGCGCTGCCAGACTGATTCGGTGAGGGAGCGGAGATACATGCTTACGCTGTATTTCATCACCCATAAACTGGTTTTAATGAGCTATTTTCTTTTGATGTTGTGGATAAGATTTGGGCTTACCAAGTAGTATACATAATTCTGGTAGCTAACACTAATTGACTACCCAGTTCTCTATGTTGTATCTCCAGATCCGTCAAGCCATCGATTTTGGTATTGTTTGTTCCATATACTAAAACTACATGGGCCAATGCTGTGCGGATCAGAAGAGGAATGATTGCAAAGAGCATTATGGTGTCCTCTGGGTAAGTCTTTTCCGTCCTGACATATCGACCACAGACACGAAAGGCAATAATAGTAATGGCATATCCAGCGCACCACCAGCTGACTAGCAACGTAGGCTTATCCTGCCGAAACTCTCGAAGATCCGGAGGCTCACCTGTGAACCGGCGGAGGAGCTCCATATTGCCCACCCAAGATTCGCAACAGTCACATTGGCCGTAGGAGAGAGCCTACGATAAGGGCATGGAAAGTTTGATAGCAAACAACTGATGGTTGTGATGGCGGCAAGGCATTATTTACTCTTCACATTTCTCCAAAGGAGTGCCAATAGCATATGGATCCTGGGATATAGTGATTGCCCACTCAGCGCAGAGCAACATGGCGCCTGTCCTAGTTTGGTAACATGGTGGAACAGCTAGAGACGGGATGCCTTTAGCTTCAACCATCATCACTGGATGGGGCCAAAGGCTGATCAGACTAGGAAGTTCATGCAGAAGTCAGGGGGGCGAAACGAGGAATGATAGACTAAAAACAATGACAGCACACGGGATAGATAGCACACTTTTTGGGCAGTCCTTGAGACTCTCAGGCTTCTAGAAGGTGTACTTGACACTTCCGTGAACCGCCTATGGCGCAAGGGAACGGCAGGATGGAATGGTCAAACACTCCCAAGCACCAGCGTGGCGGAAGATCCATGCATTATTGAGTTTGACTAAAGAGGCCAAAGCAGGAACACACTGTAAGACGGGCGGGAAGATCCAATCCGGCTCGGCCGAGGGAAAGTGTGAGGCACATGGTTGGGAAAGGTATGGTGTTGTTAAATGTTGTTGATGATGATGATAATGTTGATGGTGGTGGTGTTGCAGACCTAGAGGCGAAAAGCAGGCAGTGATAAGTTGGAATATGGCCGAGTAAGTCTGACAGAGAAAGCCTAGCCACATCCCTTTTGGGGGGGGGAGGGGGTGGGGGGCGTTTAGGGGGCTTTGGGTTCCTGATAGCCCGGAAGCTGGCCCTGAGCCTTTCCCGTTGGTTGGGACTGCTGCATGCAAGTAAATGTAGGGAATGAAAGCCAAGATGGGAAAAAGACGCGATTTGATACCAACGGGATTGCACCATACAGTTACTATTAAGTGATGGATGAAGTGGCTGCAAGGCTTCCTAGTTGAAACGTGATGGATGATGATGATGTTGTTAGCAGATCATCTGGTATTGGGGAGGAGAGGACACTGAGTGGCTGAGTAAGTTCTTCATTGCACCCCTCCGTTGATGATGTTAGGGACCATTAATGCCTGAGAATCTTTGGGTACAGGCCATGCTTCAGGCCTCACTTTACAGGCATACATCACCAGGCACACCCAGAGTTGCTGGATTGCGCTTTTCTCAGTGCCAATTAACCAATTAATTAATTAATCAAGCAATGACTCAAGCAATCTTTCTTTCTTCTCCTTCCTCTTTCATCAATATATTCTAATTCCACACACACGCGCGTCCCCCTTGTAGATTAAACTACTTACCCTAAGTCCTCGACCTAACGGCAAGACTAGTCATGCATGGTCCTCATCACTTTTACTGTAGGCCTGTGTCATCGACCACAAACTTGGTGATATCCAACGGCCGGGGGGAGGGTAGAAATGTCATTCATGATTATCGCTTTGGTCTCGGCCTAGTCGCCTTGCGCCATCCTTCCTGACATCTGTCATATGCCAATACCTTCCCCCGCAGGTCAGCATTCTTGCCGCCGGGAGCGATCGAGATGGATGCAGCCTGGGGGTGGAGTTGAATGAGCTCCCACAGGATGTTGCAGGTATTGTCCGATGTGTTTCGAGTCTCTCATATGCGAATAACGGCCATGCCGTCGGATTTTGAGAGCTTGTTGAGTGACGGCCGGTGCGGCGTCGTGCTTGTCGGGGGAAGGATTAATTGTGTTGTGCAGACTGCCCATCTTCACATGATAGAAAGGAAGTTATGCCAATTCCTCCCCCCTCCACCCGTGCTTCTTATATTCTGGTCCCGTCTTCGGCACCAAGCGGTTCCGCAGCATATTTCCCACATGGCCGCCATGCAAAGGAAGCTATACAATCTCATTTAACCTGCAGCGTCTGTTCTCTACTTCATATCACCCCATATTGGGGATTGCATTGCATTTAGTGGTTGCAAGAATATATCACCTTACAGTAGCTGCAAACCCCGGTCACAAATCGGGATACACGCTACTCACTAGTTCGGCTTGTCTGCCGTGACACCCTCCCCTCTCCCTCTCCATCTTACTCTCTCTCCCGCGCCGAGTCCTGTTATCAGAGTGGGGCTGCACGACGCCATCTACGGTTCTTAGAATCTTACACCCTCACCAAAACTTACCGCTTGTTGAGGGAAAAGAGATATTTTCTTAAAAGTCTGGCATCATGTCCTGATCGGCCATCCGGCCATATCTTGATAGGATTGAATGATCCGTCGTACAATGGAGCCGGCGAGGACATACTCAGCATCGGCTTCAACCGTCTCGCCTCTGCTAGAGCCACGGGTGAAAGCTTTGCCCAAAGCTTTCGATGGGTTCCTACGACATGACGATTACAATCCTGAAGCAGCTGTTCATGGCAGGATCTTTGATGCCCACCAAGCAGCGCATAATACTGCAAACACTTTACTATCTCGGAAGCTAAAGGGTAGGCATTTGCAGATGATAGCAATTGGAGGGTCAATAGGTGAGTAAACAGACACTCATGGCTTATATGTGTACTAGTTTTAACAGCTCACCAGGCACTGGTTTGTTTATTGGTTCTGGCCAAGCTTTAAAGACTGGTGGTCCTGCGTCGTTGCTGCTTGCGTTCATCCTTATAGGTATCGTCCTATATTGTACTGTTCAAGCCCTCGGTGAGATGGCAGTAGCTTTTCCCGTAGCCGGTTCATTTTCTGCCTTCGCGACGCGCTTCATCGACCCAGCTTGGGGATTTGCCAGTGGCTGGAACTATGCTATGCAATGGCTTTTTGTGATGCCCTTAGAGATAATGGCGGCATCTGTCACTCTCGAATACTGGAATTTGGCAATTCCAAGATGGGCAAGCATTACTCTATTTCTGGGAATTATCATCGCTATCAATCTGTGTGGTGTAAAGATGTACGGAGAGGCCGAATATACATTTTCTAGTAAGTAATCTTTAAGGGTTGTTCTCCTTTTGGTGGCTCGAGGTTCTGGTCAACTCTCATTTTTGCGACCAGGCACAGGAGGCACTTCTTCCGTCTAGCATAGTAACGAATCCTTGGCCTTCATTCCACGGCGAGCTTCCATTAGATTTCTCGTCGGAGGTTAATACAAAATTGTGACTCATGCTCGAGGATCTTGAAATCATCACTAATCTCACTCATATAGTTCTCAAAGTGACAGCAGTCATTGGGTTCATGTAAGCATAACATATTCCATTTGTTATTTGTCTTGACTAACAGGCTTTAGTATTCTTGGCGTCGTAATAAACTGCGGTGGACATCCAGGCGAGGGATATATTGGAGGACGATATTGGGTCAACCCTGGGGCCTTCAATAACGGATTCCAAGGGTTCTGTAATCTCCTGGTTACAGCAGCATTCTCATTTTCTGGAACTGAGCTGGTCGGTCTTGCGGCTGCGGAAACCCAGAACCCGAACAAGGCTCTTCCAAAAGCTATCAAACAGGTATTCTGGCGTATTGCCGTTGTAAGTCTTCCATTCACAGTCCACATCTGAACGTGCATGAGTTTGATGAATATAGTTCTACATAGTTTCGATCGCGATCATTGGGCTCTTGGTGCCATATAATCATCCTTCCCTTCTTGATCGAAATGATGTCGCATCAAAGATGTCCCCATTCATAATTGCAATCAAAGACGCTGGAATAAGCGGACTCGATTCCGTCATGAACGCCGTTATTCTGATAGCGGTGTTATCCGTTGCCAACTCCTCGATGTACGGTGCAACACGCACCTTATCTGCCCTCGCAGAGCAAGGCCAGGCTCCGCGAATCCTGGCCTACATTGATAGAAAAGGGCGACCGCTAGTCAACATCGGTGTCGCATCTGCGATCGGCCTGCTCTCCTACCTATATCTCTCTCCGGTTCAAGGAGAAGCATTTACATGGCTTCTTGCACTGTCCGGCCTCTCCAGCATCTTCACTTGGTGCTCAATCTGTTTCGCCCACATCCGATTTCGCAAAGCCTGGCTGGAAAAAGGTCACTCCGTCTCAGATCTTGTCTACCAATCCCCCATCGGGACAATCGGATCTTGGGTCGGATTGATAAGTCTTCTGCTTATCTTGATCGCGCAATTTTGGGTCGCCATCGATCCAGTTGGCGGCAGCGAAACGGTCTCTGCTGGTGGGAGAGCGGCCAACTTTTTCGAGGCATATCTTGCGGTGCCGGTGGTGTTGTTATGTTATGTCTCCTATAAAATCATGTATAATACAAAGATCTTGCGAACGCAAGATATGGATGTGAGTACGGGGAGGGATCAATTCGCGTCGAGCATGTGGCGGAACAAGGTGCGGGAAGACCGAGAAGGCTGGCCGTCGTGGAAGGTCGTGTACGAAACTATATGTTAAATTAATTAAACTTTGTACTGCTCCTCGGCAGGGACATTTCGGCTCTGCGACATTTGGTGAATGGGCAAACATGTTCCAAAATAAGCTATAAATATTATATCACGTGAGTCCTCACCGTTCTAGAATGGAAATGGTAAACAGATCTTCACTTGTCAAGAAATTTAAGTCCTCACTCACTAATTCACTCCTGGAAGAATTATTTCGAAGATTTAAAACACGGCTAGTACATATATCAATCAGTAACACAGACATTCAAGCCTTCTAATTCGCCACATCCAAAACAACAGGAGATTAATGTAACACACATATCGCTCCTCCCCTCCAACCCCCCCCGTCACAATGTCACGAGCCTTCTATTGAAAATCAGAAAAGAAAAACCAAATAAAGATACGCGACGCCCCCCAAATCATCACCTTCAACAGCGAATAAGAACCGCCAGAGGCAAAACAAAAGAGAAAAATTTCCTATTGAGATGCTCTTCCGGTCAAGCCTCCATGTCCAAAGCCCACATTGGAATGTCACAAAGGAGGCGCCCCGTTCCCTCGCTCCCGTGTATCCCACGCCTTCGATAGGACGAACCGTCTGCTCGGGTTGCCTTGAAATTCTTGGTACGTTCCATGGTGTTTTCTATATAAACTCTATTCTATCCCCCCCCCGTTCTAGCCGCTTCTTCCCCATATCCTACGCGGATCTTTTTGAATTTTGGGCATTATTTTTCTTCGAGCTAGGTGCGAGATGTGGTATTGCTGGGAGATGCTTCTTGGTTTGGTGGCTCTCCTGGGATTTGTTCATCTTGCGGCTGCTCAGTTCCCTCCTGAGCCGAGCGGCGTGACGGTCGTTCGTTCGAGGCGTAGATCAGGGGTTACTATTTCGTTTAAAGAGGTATGTATGTCTCGCTGTATATATAGGTTTCGGGATATCCGTCTTATATGTCTCTTTTCTTGAACGTTGGGGGCTAATATTTGATTCAGACTCATATATGTGAGACTACACCTGGCGTCAGGGCTTATAGCGGATATGTCAATCTCCCAGCTTCGATCTTGGGTACCAGCTATAATATCAGTACCTTCTTCTGGTACTTCGAGGCTCGAGATGATCCTCAAAATGCGCCGTTAGCGATGTACTTGGCGGGGGGACCGGGCCAGAGCTCGATGTATGCTGTTACTGGTCAAGGAGGACCCTGTTATGTGAATCGAGATAGTAAGACCACGCGGCTGAATCCGTGGTCTTGGAATAATAAGGTTAATATCTTGTATGTTGACCAGCCGGTGCAGACCGGATTCTCATATGACACTCTTGTCACTGGTATACTGAAGCAAGTCTCTGATGCTCCGATGGGAGGTGTGTCGCCATATGGTATCTACGAAGCGCAAGCATTTGATTCTGATCCTCCTTTTACATCAAATTCAACTCTGCTGTATGGGAGAATCCCGAGCCAGGTTTCCACGCAGACTGCCAGTACCACGCAACAAATTGTGCCGCAGATCTACCAATTTACTCAGACCTGGATCAACGAGTACGCTATATTGAGCATTTTACAGTTCTCTTGCTAATGCTGTATCCATATTTCCAAAATATCGAGCCAGGAACAAGAAAATCAGTCTCTGGACGCACTCCGTAAGTAAAAGTCATAATACAAGAAGTGTATGCCCTAACATATCAGGCCGGTGGACAATATGGACCAGCCATCTTCGCTTACTTCGATAGGCAAAACGAGAAGATCAAGCGATCCCGGGAGTCACGACAACCAAATCAATGTGATTGCAAAGGGGACACGACCCTCGAGCTCGATACTCTGGGCCTGCTCAATGCTGGTATTGACAACCTGAACGGGATGAGTCCGCAGTATGCGCACAACAACACATACGGCCTCCAAGTAATCTCTGACACCACCTACTTGGGGATCCTTAACAATATTGCCAAACCCGGTGGGTGCAAGGAACAGGCTCTGAAATGCAGAAACCTTGCCAACCAGCTGGACCCTCAGGGTCTCGGTAACAACGAGCAAGTTAATCAAGCATGTTCAGGTGCGCTTATATGGTGTTTCATCAATGTCAACGGATTCAATTTTGCAAACTCCACACGCAGCGCATACGATATCTCGCAGTTCCTTGCGGACCCCTTTCCCTATGGCTACACAGCCGGCTACTTCAACCAGCAGAACGTCCAGAAAGATCTTGGCGTTTCTGTAAATTTCACCGCATATTCGAATCTGGTGGAGGCCGCTTTCTTCCGTACAGGTGATGCCATCAGAGGGAATATGTCGAATCTGAATTATGTACTTGAGAGAGGATTGAAGGTCGCGATGGTGTATGGGGATAGAGATTATCGCTGCAATTGTGGGTCTCTCTGTACTCCTTTCCTCGCTCTTCGATCGCCGGGCTGACACTATCAGGGCTCGGCGGCGAGGAAACAAGCCTGCAAGCAGAATATCCCGGCGCACAACGGTTCCGCGATAGTGGCTATGAGCGGATCGTTACGAATAGTTCGTATGTCGGCGGTTTGGTCCGGCAAGAAGGTCGTTTCTCATTCTCCCGTGTTTTTAAAGCTGGGCATTACGGTATTACCTCTTTCCTTCCTCTTCCACAGTCAAGCTAACACCTTCCCAGTCCACGCTCAACAGTCAGAAACAGTCTACCGCATCTTCAACCGCGCCATCTTCAATGCCGATATAGCAACTGGTACCGTTTCAACCTCTAGAAACCCCGAATATAGGACTAGAGGGCCCAAGTCGAGTTTCGGGATCAAGAACGTGTTGCTCTCGAGCGAGAAGCAGGAGTGTTCGACATGGCAGGTTGGTATGAGTTGTTCTCAAGGGCAGATTGCGGCACTGAAGGATGGGACGGGAATGGTGAGTGATTATTTAGCTGTGCAACCGGCATCTTGAGGAAATAGCGGCAGGAGCTGTTGAAGTAGGTGGAGAGGCTTAGGGAATCCAGGTATCTGATGCATATACCGGCCAGCGTGCTATTTCTACGTGGTTGTTAAACCTCCTTCTCAGACTGTCGTCCTATAATTCGTTCATTGGAAACTTAATGACCAGAAGGAATCGACGTCCCTCACCACAACTCAGTACTTCCCTAGTTATTGCACCACTTCCACTTCGTTGTACCTGGACCTAAGCCGGACTCTGTAATCAGGTGATATGCTAGCATTGGATTTCCCTGCTGAATCAAACATCCATGTTTTGTGCCAGTATCGGTTGGTCACCGATCTGTGGTTCGTCGCAAGAATTTTTCGATCAAGAGCAGAAAGATGTATAAATATGTAGTAAACAATAATTTTAGGACACAACAATCTTTTAGCAAAGCAAAATTCCCAAATATTATTCAGCCGTTGTGAACGAATTGCCAACCCAAATTGGTTCGCTGCTGCATTATAAATGTGGCTCACTGCATGGTCTTGGTGCGTGGTAATTGAATGTTTCAGGCTACGCTTGAAAACGACTGTGGAAGAGCTGGAATAGTCGACCGGCGCTGCAGATTGACAACAAGGTTTAAATAGAGTTCGAATTGCGAATATTCGGTCTCTTGAATCTTCGCATTGCGAGTTGAGATACCAACACATGAGATGGAACATATCAACCCATGGAACAGTAGAAACAGAGGTGTTTGCGACGAAGATCCATCCACTGTCTACCAACCAAAGCGGAGCCAAAGCAGTTCCATCCAGTCTCATATAAAGCTTTGATAGATTTAAAATCTTGTCCCATGGTATAGACCAAGGTCCGCATTGAATATACCTGCTTTTAGCCATACAGAACTCCTGTATAATCCAATATCTACGCCAGTACGACCTATCGCATAATGCATTTACTCCATTCCAGGAACGTTTCGCGAGTAGCCAATCAGGAAAAGGCCTAGTGGCGTTCCCATGGGGATAGTAATCATAGACTCTCTGAATGAACTCACATGTCTCGGCTTCTGAGGCGTAATCATCTCCAACATCCTCGTGTTCCTTCCCGAGCCAAATGATAGTATTCCAGGCATGGCTGAAAAGGTCACCCATGTTCTGAACTTGGTTGCTTTTCTCGATCAGATCTTCTTGGTTGATACACACAGCATCAGCCCAAAGTGGTCTTGGCTCATTTCCCCTCAAGTAGAAAAGAGCCCACCAAAGGTTTTCGCGAACATTCAGGAGCTGTCCATTAACGCGCACAGGAAACACCGCACCATCCTGATTCTTGGGACCCCATTCGTATGACAGCGCTTCATACATAGGATTATCCGCCCTATTGACTGCGACGAGGTCACATTCAATGACTTCTTCGGAAGGTAATGGGAGCTCTTGTGACGGTAAAGAGACGCGAGGATGAAGATGAAGGAGCCGGATCTGGCCCGCATCGATCCTTTCGTAGAGCGGAGCTGTTTCCATAGTAACCATACTTGTGCTGTAAGAAGTACTCGAATGCGCCACTATCTGTGCGTATCGCTCCTGGTGCAGAGGAGATGGCAAGGCTGCTCAAGGCTAGAAAACCGGGCTTGTCAACAAGCCAGACAAATGATGTTCATATGGTGGACTGAATACCAGCACCGGGAGACTGGTTGGCGCTGGTGCCTCTTGTCCAGGACAGGCTCAGCCGTATAAAAAGCAAAGGCTACGTAACCTGCCATGTTTGCCAAGTTCTGCCTATTTCAAGTGAGGAAGCAAGTAGCATCTGCAAAATAGCTTTCCCGCCGTCCGACTTGGAGTAAAGCAATAAACTATGGCTCCGTACGTCTATTTGTAGAAGGATACGGCTTATAATGAAGCCATGGAAGCCCAAATTTGAAGAAGACTTTTTGTGATCATGTGACTCGGCGGTGGAAGACGCAAGCTTTGAGTTTCGTCCGTATTTTTACTCGAGATCGGTAATGTCGAGTCTCATACTGATTCAAAGATTGGTGGCATCATCATTGATAGGTTCAGCACTTCCTTTTTTCCATCTCCTGTCCCAATCCGCCAAGTAATTGATCATCACGGCTTTCCTGTGTGGCATAGGCTGCCCGATGACCAATTTCTCGATGGGTTCATCTCTCTCTAAATATATAGATAGCTTCGAAATCTCATGCATGCCGTGCTGTGCTGTGGGCATGGAGTATGCCTTTGGGTCATGTGATTCATCGCTCTTGCAGCTGCATGTGCTTGCAATTGAGCTTCACTTATGTTAGAAATGAGCAATCCTGCAGGAACAGATGACTTACTTGTCGAGGCTTATTGTGTCACTAGACATTTCTCACTATGAGATGTTTGAGTTAGGTATGTGACTTAAGCTTGAAGTTCTTGAATGGAATCTGTTTATCAGAAGGCAACAATAGATGCTCGAAGATAGAAATTCTCGGGATCTAAAATTCTCTACAATTTCGAGTTCAAAACATCGATACTTATATTTCAACCTGTTCAGTGGCAGTCGAGACAATATGACTTTTTACACTTTTGGAAACAGATCCAATAATGCCCAAAGTCAATAAGATAGACGTTCCTATGAAATTTCCCGCCTCATTTGTAACTAAAAAGAGAATGAAGCCACATGTTCACACCTTAAGAACCTCTTGGCCTCTTCTCCACCTCTATCTGGAACACCAGCACAGGACATGTTCATTAGAAGTACTTGCTCTGATTTATCTATGCATATCATAAAAACTCAAATGTAGAAAGTCAAAACGGCAAACATATTTAGGAGATAAGACGACACCTTTTTAGGATGGATGCAACCCTGAGAATTTGCCCTGGTAAATAGTTCTTCGCCTACTGCGATGTTTTTTCAGGGGCCATACACTTAGCGAGTCCAGTGGTTTTCTGGCGTCGACAAGGCCAAGCTTCCCACTATGCAATGGCCGGGGTTTTTACATTTCGTTGATGACCCCTCTTTCGATTCCGTGGGATTCATGCACCTCACACCGAACAGCATGATTTAGTGACGAATCAGGAGCTAGAATCTCCGTACCTCTTTTCCTGAAATATATGCGGACTGCGGCTCATGGGAAAGTAAGCTTGTAGCCGGCTGAGGTGTTCTCCAAAGATTGCCTCGCGCAATGACTTGGGAGGCAACATAACTCTACTCGTTGAGTACCCACGAGATGTAGAGCTTCAGAGCTCAATCACAGAAATCATAGACACCATGTATCCACCACCAGTACTTGCAGCCTCGTGCGACAATCAAGAGACCAAGATTGGGCGACCAAAGCAATGGACACCATCGCGGCTGCGAAAGCTAGCCAGGCTTTACCTCTTCAGTAAATTACCACCCAAGTACATTCCGGATGCCTTGAGAGATGGTGACTGGATCCCTGGGTAGGTTAGCTGGAGTGTATTCTTACACTTCTTGTTCCACATCTGACTGACGACCACATAGCAAAGAGTCTGTCTCCAAGGAGCTTTCTACACTTTTGGACAAACAGCCAAGGTGGCTCCGCGCACAAACTACAGATGACCTGGAACGAAGGATTGTGGGCCTGTCAGAGTGCAAAATTGCTCGCCAGTCTAGAAGAAAACTTTCGACTTCAGGAGTTGTGTATGACCAGGAGCTCAGCCCCTCCAACGTATTCACTTCTAATCATACTGAACCTGTGGGACCAATTGAGGCAAAGCCGCCAAATATCTCCCCGTGGGCTTCTCCGGCTGTCGGCGACTCCAGCTCCTCATTCAATAGTTCCCAAGCATACTCTTTTAGCCCTAATAATCGTGCCGGCTTTTATCGCTGGGAGCAGAGTTTGTTCACAGATGACCACCTGTTTCCAGATGATGTTAATTTCAATACACGCCCTCTCCCTGACCTGCCTTCGCTTCCGCTTGAATCAATACAAGGGTTCGATCCAAAATCTCAGCGCCTTGAAGCAGATCTCTCTTCATATTTAATGGGTGTTGATGTTCGCTCCTTTCATCATGACCATCCGAGTAAATACATGAGCGAACTGGTGCGTCTTATAGAGGCTCATTCCATATCTGATTCGTCAGCCGGTAGAACTCACAGCGCTTCTTCCACTGTCCTATCATTTGCAAGAGGGGACTGTGATTCCGCCAGTGACATAGTTTCCCTTAGTAAGAGTGTTGTTAGCCTACCAAACGTCTTTCTGCTGCTTGATTATTACCTCTCCAGACAAGGATTGTGTATTCCAGGGCTCAAGGCTCATGATTCGAAATCCTGTTGGTGCGCTGTGGTGGTTGAGCTGTCAAATCCAGCAGTCTCCCAGCGTGTTTGGAACACCGGACAAGGACCACCCGAAGATATTTGGAAATTATGGACTACGGCTAAATTCTTCCAAGTCGATGATTTTGGAAATACAATCCTTCATCTGCTTGCTGCACGAGGCTCCAGAATGTCGGTGATTGTCGACGTGATCCAGCTTGGGATCGATATCAATGCGACGAACATGGGAGGTCAGACCTTTCTCCATATGTTGAGCCAAAATTTCTTTGTCAAAGAAGCGGAGGACAACAATGATATGCTCCGTATCTTGCGTAAGCTCCATGACCTTGGGGCAAACTTCAATAGCATGGATCATCTTGGGCGTACCTTTTTACACATTCTGACATATCGGGCGAGAAGCCTCGACCTCGCACTCGTGCCTCAGCTTCTGCAAGACCTCGGGCTGGAGATTTCATCGTCGAGAGATGCATTCGGCTGGGTCCCAACCTTCGATGCAATTGCAACAACCACACAAACACGATCTGCTACAACGGCTGCCACAACACCGCCCAGCTCTGGTGGAGTGCTCATGTCAGTCCACGCTCGGCTGCTAGAACTAGTCCGCTTATCCATGACCAATTCAAGACTTGAAGATGCAGATGGTCGTAATGGCCTTCAATGCCTTGCAGAAGTCTCTCTTTCATTGGACGCTGATGCAAACGGAATATCTACGGGAGGATCCAAAAAGCGCAAGCATGAACAATTAGCAGCAGACACTTCAAGCTCCCGCTTCAGACTTCGTAAGGACCTTGCTCAACGGTTACTCGACGCAGGTGTAGATGTGAATCACTATAATACACAAGGCAACAGCGTCCTGATCCAATTCATAACTCATCTAGCAGACGGAGAAGATGACAGACTTGTCAAAGTCCTTCTCAATCAGCTTATCATGAACGGAGCAAATATTCACGCTCGCAATCGGCTAGGAGAAACAGCGCTTCATATCGCAATAAGACTGGGCCGCAAAGTAGCCACGGAAACACTGCTGGAGAATGGAGCGAATGTTCACACAAGGACAGCAGATGGCAAAGGCATATTGGTTACGGGCGAGGCTGCGTATTTTGCAGCAAGGGATGATATAAAATTGTATGCATCGATCATGGCATGCATGGCACTTGCCTATCAATATGGAGCCGTGTATTCGCCATCGTTGGTGCAAGAGTGGTCGAAGAATGAGGGTTTCGCTACTTGGCTGAAGCTAAAGAGCAGCATGCCGCTGCGTATAAGAAAAAGTGAAGGACGGCGTCGCCGACCGTGAAAATGAGAGGGAAAGCTGCTGAAGCAACGCTATTGTCTGAGCATGAATAACTGAATAGCTTTAGGGGCCAACGCCAGTCTACTTTGCAAAAACTTGCGAACGAGCTAAAGCTGGTTGTAAATATTAGTCCAACCGAGTATATGCATTGCCTTAAGTTATATTCAAACGCTATAGTGCCTGGTTATCAATATGAGCATTTCAATGTCGACGGTCAATTTGAAAGTTCTTAGACATAATTTAGCCATTTGAAATCGTAACCAGGTGTAAGCGGTCAAGCAGTTTGTCATCTTAGACTTAGCATTTTCTATATTTAGAATGAATACACCAGATAAACACTAGGCAAGGTGCTGCAAAGACCGCCACACTCACACCAACTTTCGTGGATACCTGAATTGACGTATTTAGGGTGATAACTACAGTTGCTGCAACAGCAAATAATGTCAGGAAAGTTGTAACCAGCCACACCGCGATCCTGTAGTGACGCATTTTTCTCTCAAAATTCGGTACGTTATTTAGGGTGGCGGCAGATTTTCTAGATCAGGTATCGGTGCGGGTGGCTCCTGATTTGATGGAGGCAACACAATATGATGCCTTTTGTCGCTTGCACCGAATGTCCCAGTATCGGAATAAGTGGTCAGTGGTCTGATTTGCATATCTTTTGGAGGAAGAGATTTTGCTGGCATATTTCCCTTATTGATTAGCTTAATTTTGTTTATTTCGGCCTCACCAGGAATACTGATCTTAACATTTTTGCCCTGATTATATGCTGTCCTGATATCTTCGAGGATCGGCTCTATCGGCAACATATATGCCCACGGACGTCCAGCAACTCTTGCAAATATGATGCCACACACTTTGTTGTTCTGTATGACCCAAGATCCAGAATCGCCAGCAACTGAAAATTGATTAGTAAGAAGTAGAGCATCAATCATTTTTGGGAACATGTACGTAGGGGATGTTCAAGCGCAATGATACGAACATCGTACGCAACTTGACTGTACATCAATAATGCCGAATCACTGTTCAAGTATCCGATTCGAGTGCCAGAAACACCACAGATTAACCAAACATCGCCATCCGCCAAGTCATGGTCTCTAATGAAATCCGTGATAACCCCACAGGGTGACGTGGGGTCTTCAATATTAGGTTGATCAATATTTGTGGCCATATATGTGTCTGTGGACTGGTGGAAGGGCTGTATCTCATCGTTGTCATAACTATGCTCCACATCATGTTGACTTGGGACGTGTGGACTATTGGTTGATCCATATCTGGCTTGAGGCTTTCCAATCTTGTTGGGTAGCCAGAATAGCTCAGAGAGTCGTACAAGCGCCCAGTCTGTCGCAAGGCTGGGATTCGCATTATTCGGATGGCCATTACCTGACCAACTGTACGACTCAATGGTCCCACACGGTATGAAGCTACGGTTCGGCACCGCTAGAGAATCATCTTGCCGGAACATGGAATGAGCCACGGTGAGGCCATACAGAGAATTATCAATGGAGATGATACCTCCAATAGTAACAATGTTGTACCAGGTACCAGATCTAGCTTCATCTCGTGAGTAGAGATATACCCTCGCAAGTCGTCCAAGCATAGAGTCAATATCCCAATCACTTATGTCGGCCCTTGAGCCAGTTCCTGGCCCAGGCCGTACAGGCGTACCACAACCCTGCGACGAGAAGCGAATTCTCCATTTCGGTATCTTGTTCTGGTTTGCACTTATTTTATGGCTACTATCATCATCCGAGAAGACCATGAGGTTGACCTTGAAATTGGTAGCTTTGAGATATCTTGAGAGATCAGATTCTATCTCACTCCGGCGTGTATCAGCACAATATATCAAAATCGTTGGCTTAAAGTCGTCAGGGGCTGTCCGACCATACAGAACTTGAATACTGATATGTCATTCTGTCCTAAGTGTAGGTCCTTTAGCCTTTCTTTGAGACTCGTGATAATGACAGTATTCCATTTTCTTCTCAGAGCCTCGTCGGGTTGTATTTTCGTTGCGTGATACATTTTTCTTCCACAGGGGACAAATTCAACAGCTGTTCCTGCTCTACTTTGCGGTGGAGATGTTGGACATTGCTGGCTCTGTGCTTCAAATTCGGCAGGACTGGCCAATGATTGCTCTGATTCAACAGTCACTGTTTTCGATGTCATCGGTAAAAACTCCACGCCTTGTTGTGTGCTCTCTACAGCCTCAACCTGAGCCAGGATATTGTTTGTAAAGTCGGTTGAGACTTGTGCTACAGGAGCTCGAGTTTGCTGTGTGTCAAAGCTTGGAGGCTCAGAGCCATGTCTTGTCTGAGGATTTTCGTGAGCTACAGGTGTTGCGGCAATTACTCCAGCTGCATTTGTTGGCTGCCGTGGAAGAGGTTGACCTAAATCTGTAGGTAGTGTGTCGGACACTAAAGGAGTCTCCTGGACATATGTTTGCGAGAGTTTCCGATCATGGCGACCATGCCGTACTCTTCTTTTCCATAATTCATAAAGTGGATGAACAGATGACCGAGAAGGGATGTCTATCGAAATATCTAATTTAGAGATACTCGTAGGTTCGCTATTGGCGCTATTGACTTGACCAACGACTGGTAATTCATACGTTGTGTACGTCGCCATGTCTGAGGTAAAATTGATGTGCAGAAGGCGGGGCAGACAACCAGACTTCAAAATTCGTGAAAATTTATTCAAACCCAGCCCATGGTGACACAACATGCTGTGCATAAAGCCTATGGAAAGCCCTGTCACGGGCTTAGCCTATCATACAACATGGTGTATAACAGCCTCGTTATTTGACAAGCATGCCCAACTGCGACGCCTGTCCAAAAGAATGGCGATGGCTTCTTAGAATATCTGCCACATTTTCAGAACGGGCAAGACCATTCGTTTACTTACACTTCTACAATGATCACCAGAACACTCAACACGTTTCTCCAATACCGACTAGAAGGGATTCAAACGGGCGACTTCCAAGCATACATCAATTACTTTGAGGAGACATGGGACGCAGCAAAAGAGGAGACGAAGGAGAGACGCTACAGCCTGTCAGCCACAAGGATATACAAACGATAACCCAAATTATCGCAGATCAGTTCTTCAATGGCAGACCATGTCAAAGAGCTCTTTGCGCGAAGAATTACACAAGCTTATGCAATTTCAGGATCGCTCAGAGGAAAATTTGAATGGAATCATAAGCTTGACTTTGCGACTATGGCTAGCTATGAACTTTCGCGATGAGGGCATAACAAGTGCAACACAATCAATTCACTGGGGTGATACTTCCCCACTTGATGCATTTGTGGCCCAACAATTCCCTGCGCCGCGATTGCACATAGAAGCCGGCGAACGGATGTTTGATTTCGTTCTTCCAGATAACTTCACAGTCGTCAAGCTTCGACACTATGCGGGGATTGACATCGATTGGACGACTAGCCTGAACGAGCATCTGACTGGGACCATAAAAACAGAGTTTTGAAAATATTCCTTTGAAGTCATACATGCACGGGTTAAGAGAGAGGTCAAATAGACTCCAATCCTAAGACCAAAGTAAAGCTTATTCCTAACATTTTAAACAGCAAACTTGCAATTATTCCGAACGATGTTATCGATGAATACATTAAAACAATGAATTTCCTGTTCCCCACTTGGGATGAGAAAACGCAGAAGTATTTGAAAAGAAAGAGACAAGCCTTCCGGTTAGAAGGGCCGGTTGAGTATCCGGGAGCACTGTATCTTTCCGACTTCAAGTTTTGGAGGGATCGCCTCTCGACTTTATACGCAGAATTCTGTTCTCCACCACCTTCATTAACCCAGCTGTTCAATGACCGTCGAAATGTGTTGCAATGGTACACATTCTGGTTCGCAGTGCTAATCGTGGCACTCACCGTCTTGCTTCAATTGCACGACCTAGTCAAAAGTCCGTTCATAGTTGTTTATGATTCAATCTCTCCAGACTTTGCTTTTATCGCTTGCGCAGTTCCTCGGTCTCACACCCCTTCTTCTTCTAAAAGCAGCTCTTCCAAGCTGCGCTTCGCCACAGCCTGGTTTCTTTTGTAGTTACCGTGCCAAATAATGTCCTGCCAAAGTAGACGACGCACCATTTTCAAGGAGTCTCTCATCTTGATATCTTTACAAACTACAATTATATCGGCGATATCACGGTGCGGCGTTTTGTTAGAAGTCTAGGGACTTTTCACTTGTCTGAAACCCTTGCCGTCGTTCACTAGTTCTCATCAGCAAAGACTTCATGACTGCAGGCAGGGGCGGCCATGCAATTATAACTCACCTACCAGATACTTCAGGAAACCATTGAGCTTATCGACTAAACTTCCCACGTACTGCTTCTCCAGCTTCTTGATTTTATCTAATGTCAACAATTCCTCTAAAATTTGATCATTGCCTGGATCAACACTAAATAGCCATGACTGGGTATATTATGGCTACAGAGCTATCTCAGCCATGGCGCTCATAATTTTTCTCTTGATTTCATCAGGCTCCAGATCTAAATTAATATCCTTCCATTTGTCCCCGTCCAGATCCCCATCCACCTGATCCGATGAAACTGTATAATGTTGCGAACATTCAATGTCTTCTCCATGCACTCTTCGATCCATGCACTCTTCAGTTTCAGAAGACTAGGCCGACATATGGTTTTTTGAAGAGCTCCTAGCCTGTGTACTACAGCTGTGGTTCTTCCTAGGGTTATTTTCGCGAGAGAGGTTAGGCACGTTTATTTTTATCAAACATATTTGCGATAGTCTCATTATGAAGGTAAGATTAAAATCTTCGAGAACTGCCTTGTAGGCCTTTAGAAGTAAGGCAGAAAGCACTGTGTCCACATGCACACCACATCAAAAGCCAGACAATTAACTGGTACAGTATCGCATAATGATTACTCTCTGAGACGTGCTTAGTTGTTGCGAAAATCAATAAGTCAAGCTGTACGTTTTCATGTTACGAGGATGCCACCAATAAGCCACGCCTTTTCAACATTGAGGCTGAAGGTTAATGAATAAGCGGCAGGTATATCTAGTCAGACAAGCTAGTCCCATTTGAAAAAGAACAGTAGCTACCTAAATGAAGACGATTTCCAATCGAAAAGCTTTCTATTATCAATAGCTTAGAAGCCATGCTATTGATTTGGTGGTGCTGTATAGAAGGGTACACTGTGTCCCCGCGATACGGCTAGTAACTTTCTTTGTACCTTGCCCCTGAATGTAAGCGAGTCCGAAATATGCCTCCGGTTTGCGTTGAACTATCCAGCATGTCTCATTGGCTTCGTCATTCAACCATTCTTGATATAATTTCAACGCGAGGCTGCCAAACATTTTGCAGCTAACTAGTCCATATCTTTCGAGATTCTTGGCTACCTTTCAGCACAGTCTCAAACTGCCATTTTATCCAAGAACTTCAGTATGCCTTGGCCTTTTTGACCTCCCCATCATCAAGCTGTTCCACCATCCTTTTGCTCTCTCCATCAATGTCGTCAGCACCTTACGGCAGTACTCAAATGTGCCGGTGCTCTCCATGTATTTCACCGCATATTTTTTCACCTCCACATTATCTGTCTTCTGCTTCAGGATATTGATTATCGTGAGATTCTCTGGTCGCGCACGAATAGAGTGGATGATTGAAAGGAGAATTTGCCCTCAGTCAGATCTTCACACATTCCTTTGTTGTGTTCATATTCAGCGGATGACAAGTTTTGATAGTCGTCGCGAATTTGGAAAATTACGCCCATGAGGTTTACTAAGGGCACACAATCTCTACAAATTCCAGTTAGAACGGCAGGGCCTCTATAAGAGGGGGTTGAAACATACTTCAGATTCTTGCTTTCGGCTTGCATGAGCTTGACTGCTAGTCGAAAGAGGCCACCAGTTTTGTTACCCACCATTTCCAGATAATCATTCTCGCTGGGACATGTCAGAGTATCTCTCCAGAAAAGATCCATACCTTGACCTCTATGTAGGTTCAGGAGCTCCTCCGTGAATATTGTAATGGCTGCTGGATTCCTGAGCTTCTGTAGTTCTTGCAGAGCAATGAAGTATACATAGTTCGAGGAATTAATGGTTTGTGCGGTGCCGAAGATGCTGTGTGCGACCGGTAGGCCTCTTCGTAGTATGGATGAATCTTCAATATCGTCTACCAGTAAGGAAGCCGTATGTAGCATCCCCACCACCTTTGTGATAATTTCCAGGCTCCCAGCTGGTATATCCAGCCATTCGTTGAACGCAGCTATGAGCTGTTTCCGGATATCCTTTCCTGGATGGGTAAAAAGATAGTCAAATGGACCCATCAGAATCGCATCCTTCTCGGATGACCACGAGCTCTGCCCTTCGAATGCCATGTCAGATGAAGCGTACTTCGCAGGATCAAGCGCAGCTCCTGGTTGGATTGTTGGATTGGACGAGCTAGGAATCTGCTGCCTTTTCTGACTGATCCAGTCTCCTTCTGTGACAGGTCGGAGAACGGATTTAGACAAAGGGTTATTTAATGAGTGCTGTCCGGTCGAAGATGTTCGAGGTGGAATTGCGTTGGGCGAGCGAAGGGAGTCCATAGTGGAAGGCCCGCCATGTGAGAGGTTGCGTTGGAACATGTTGCACTTCTAATGCTTGATTTGGGGCAAGGACGCCTGATGTTGGGTGCGAGGTGGGCTTTCCACCGCAAGGCAGAAGGTACTGCTACGCCGTGGTGGGATGTTGTCCTTACACAAGGCTACCATCCAACTTAACGTTGGTTAAATGACCGCATAGGCTGCCATCTGCGAGCGCCAGCAGACGGCAAAGCGCAGTTCTAATGGAATGGCAGATGTTGGAAAGGAACAGTTCCGGTTGATGTAGAATAGTTGATTCAAGAGAATGTTCAGCTCCTAATTCATGTGCATCTTCTGTCTGCAAAGCTCTGGATAAGTTCACATGCCAGATGGCGCGCTAAGATAGCAGTCATCGCTGTCAGCCACGGTAGAGCAGCTGTATGCAAAGTTTAAAGCCAACATGCTATTTGCGATATTGTTAAATATATATATTAAATATATAGGACCCTTCACATGAGTTTGCTTCATGCGTTTCACGGCGTTTTATCGTGCCATTGGCCTCAACTAACTATTCCATCCCTCAACATGCCTCCCCGCCTCCAGCTCCAGCCCAATCCCGTTGCCCAGCAACCAATAAGAGCCACCAGCTGGTCAGAGAGTCATATCAGACCTTCTATTCTGGCTTCTCAAGCAAACAAAAAACACATCACCCCTTCACTTCATATTCCTTGTATTAACATTTATCTGGCGTCTCGTTCAAGTTTATTCGGTCCTTTCCATTCGGTTTTCCCAGGAAAACTGTTGTACCATCCATCTTTCAAATTATACCCCAAAAACAACAAACATCAACATGGAGGCTCTTCTTTCGCTCAGCTTTGACAACCTTTCCTCGTACGACCAGGCCAAGATTCGCAAAGGGCTTCGTCAGGTTGAAGGTCTGCTCGCTCAGATCTGCCTTTCATCTTCGCCGAAATCGAAAGAGGAGAAGCGCCGCAGCGTTATTGAACCTGATCGAGAACCGCCTCCAAAAAAGGTACTCGAGGATCTCGGCGCCGACCCAGCATTCAGAGAGTTCTTCAAGCTTCAGGATGGATTCGAGTGGAATGTTGCGATGCGCCTCGTGAATTGTTTGGATCGCCTACTTGAAAAACAAATGACGGTCAAAATGATTTGTTAATTATTCAAACATTGACCTGATCCAAGGAATTTTATTACTTCATCCTCCTTCCAGGACTCTGTTCTCGCGGGAACTGTACATGAATGTATGCATAATTATATATTAAACTATATAACCGCGGCTAATTTGTGAAAGCATCTTCTCGATCTTCTCGAACCAGTCAACTGCCCAGCGATTCAATCTGCGACTATCATCACCCTGGTGTGTGCTCTCATCGAAACTCCTCAAAACACTCGGACTTTCGAAGCCCTCGATGGTCTTCTCTCACCATCACGTCATTGTTTAAGTCGCGCGAAACAAGTCGAGAGGTGAAATTGAAGCTGGTCGAATTTTCTACTTCTACCTCATGCCGGAGACTCCATCGATTCCATCTGCCAACGCAACAAACTCCGTTCCTGCTATTATACAGCGCAGCCCTAGTAAGTTGGCAGGTGCTTTTAATAGAGGAGCTGAGACAGCAGGCAGAAAGCGGGCAGACAGCGAGAGCGAAATTACGAAGACAACGGAGGAGAAACAATACTTATTGGGACGATATCTTTCCAGCGTGGATGAGTTAGTTGCAGATTTGAGGGATAGCACGCCTTTCGGCGGTGTAGTGTCCTAAAAATTTCTTTTGTATGGAGGCATTGAACGGAGTCTGACGGACGAATGGCGGCGTTGGTAGCAGGGCTCTGGAGATATGCATTGTTCAATAATAAGAGGGGTTTTGCTTTTGACATATTTCTCCACAGGGATACTGTACATAGGAGGACCATGGTTCCTTATCAAGGCAATTCGATAATATTTGTCGCAACTTTCTCTTTCAATGGTTCGAATGCGCCAGGTGTATTGAGATTTGAATGGTCTTTAGAATCAATCTCAACAGGAGCAGTGATATCTCCTGGGTTCTGGGGGTTATGGGGACTCCTCGGTAGGCATATCTATGAGAATTTGCTTGAGGTGTGTCTGTATATGGGCCTGCGGTTGCTGCTGGGCTGAAATAGTCTGCAACTTGTCCAGAGACAGGTGGGGATTGTTGAGGGCTTGCTGGGCCAGCCTTCTTAGAATCAGAGGTCTCTGACATTGCAAGCAAAGTCGAATGCGCTTCTCTTTGCCGCTTTCTTCGTCGTTGACGTACGCAGAAATATAAGACTCCACCAGCCATGATCAGGGCTAGCCCAGCGATCCCACCTCCTATTCCAGCTTTGGCTCCAGAAGAGAGTCCCGAACCTTTCTTCGCGTCTGTGATATCACTAGAAAGTGCGCCATTTGCACCAGTCCTCATTGTTGTTGCCGAGCCTGCAGCGCAATAGTTTTTATTATCAACTACAGTGCAAGTTGAACTGACTCCACAGCAACCCCGCCTATTGAGCTAGCGCAACTGATCTGGGATGTTGTACAGCCGACTGGAGCTTGCGATAGAAGAGCGTCATTAATTGTTGATGTTGGCTTAATTGTTGTGATGCAACTACTGAACCCACATTCGAATCCATAGGAACAGCAGCCACCACCCAACGCCGAAGGACACCTGAAATTGCCTGCGCTGCACCCTCGAAGGCAGCATGTTGGGCTTGCTG